>LJPJ01000709.1:0-97363 GCA_001430935.1 Amauroascus verrucosus
TTTTTTTTTTTTTTTTGTTATCTATTTTCTAGCTATCCCATAGGATACGAGAGGGAGACCTTGTCAGCGGTGCAAATGGCAAGCAGTCACCAAATTCGCTTCCCATTTTTTTTTTTTTTTTTTAATTATTTCTCTTCCACTCATTATCCTTCCTGGTTACTCTTCCTCTGATGCACGGGGGACGAAGCGGAGATACATTAAACAGAATACATGGTATAGACAAACATACATATGTAAGGGACAAAAGCAGGACGGACACCGTTCCGACGGGCCACTCACTCGTTCAAAGTGTCCGTCTTTCTTTTCAGCTTCATATTGAAGAGCATTGGAGTCCGAGATGTGAGGCGTTCAGGCATGTGGCTCCTATGCTTGACTGCCTGGCGTACATGGATTTACGGCATTTGAGTGGATTGAAGAGCGAGCGAATGTGAACAACTTTGTTTTCTTTTCTTTTCTTCTCTTTCTTTGTGGAATTCTCTCCCCATTTCGCGGGTCCCATATGAAATACCGGCGGTGAGGATGGAGAACTCCATTGGCTGATGGGCAGTTTCGAGGAACGTGGGACTTGTAGGTACAAGGCGAGAATGGAGTGCCTTAAAAGGTTCTTTTTTATTTTTGTAACTTTTTTCTACTTTCGCAGGCCTTGCTTTGGTCTGCTTGGCTTGGGGAAAAACCTCAATGCTGGTTTTAGTGAATATCTCCACAGTCGGAAATTTGGGTGGTTATGGATCAGGTGGATTTGGTCGTCTGGTGAGAAGGCCTTTTTAGAAAACCAGAAAGCGGATGGCTGTGCCGCAGAATATATCATCGCCCCGTTGTTTTGGCATACAGAAGGAACGGGTAAAGTATCCGGAGAAACACAGGGGAGATGCTGTACAAGGAGGAGATGGCGAAAAGCACACAAACAAGATCGTGGTACAAGAAGAGCACACAGTGAGATCGCGGGGAAACAGCATAAACATCGCACGTATTGGACGAAGGCTACCAGCTTCCGAAACATTTTTCCTTTTTTCTGAACAAGGGAAGCTCGGTCCCGAGACCTGGGCTTCGTCGTAAAGGGTGAGCTGGAGAGAGAGAGAGAGAGGCGCAGTTGTGTCAGGTTTGATCCTCCCTAGTTAGAGTCTCAGGGTATAGTCAAAGCCGAGAGCAAGTTGAATAGATGACAGGCAACGAGGAAGGGAAAAAAAGAGGGTCTGGTTTGGCTCGAACCGTGGCACGTAGCCTTGTTCGAGGGGGGTGGTGTGTGAAAAAGTCAAGTTGAACGACAGATGTTCAACTTGAGACAAAAAAGGGAGCAGAACACAAACGGGGATTTAGGGTGAAGAGTTCGTTAGTCTTTGCATGGTTGACGGCTAATTCGGTTGCTGCTGATGCTGACGATGATGATGTTGTTCAATGTTGCGGGTGAGGCCCAAGACCAGTCAGAGCGCTTCGTTTGGAAACTTGAAACAATGTCTGTCAACGCGTGAGAGCCTGTCATTGCTTGGAAGATGCAGAGGCTTGAAAATGGCCTGTGTCAAGGGGGAAGGATGGAATTTTGGTTTTTTCTTTTTCTTTTTTTTTTTTTTTGGAATTGTAATCTGTGATGAGAGAATGATGCTCACTCACACCTGTTCCCATCTTCGCTCTCTCCCTCTTTTTTTTTTTTAAAAAAAAATCCAAGTATTATTTTTTTTTTCCTACTAGGGGCAAAGAAGTGTTGCAAGATGCATGTATGCCCAAAGGCCAACAAGAGGGCATCCAATGGAGAGCAAGTAAAGAGCTCAGGATGAACCACAGCCGTCGCCCTGCTTTTTCCTTTTTTTTTTCCTTTTCGCCATCAGTTCAGAGTTCCTAGAACACTCTTCTTTCATCCTAACGTCGTCCATCAACACCCCCACCACAGTCGATCTGGAACAGTCGCGTCTTTTACGCTTTCTCTCTCTTTCATGAGATTGGATTGGCACGATGGAGAAAAAAGCAAAAAAAGCCCCAAAAAAAGAAAAGCGTACCCGTAATTCGGGCCGTGGTGAGGGATGATTTTGTTTTATTTTTCTCCCCCTGCCATTCGGTTTGGTGGTGTGACGGTGTGGGAAGAGGCAGCAGTGGGAAGAGAGAGTGTGAGCGAGAGAAGAGGTTCTATCCTTAGTCTAGTGAACTAAGAGCTTGGTCCCTGGCCAACATCGCGCCCTAACTGGCCGGGGAATGGCCCTTTTTGCTTTGCACAGGCACCCATTATTCCAATCCCCCCCTTCGTTGAGATTGATTGATGATGGCTGATGGGATGATCCACCGAACGAGGGCCCTGGAGCTTTCTGGCAGAAATTCATGCTGCTTGGACGTTCGTCTCGAGGAGTTTCGGTTGGGAAAGACGGCCTGCGACTGGGCAATCCGGCCTCGTTCTGACCATCACAAGCAGTACCTCCGTCAAGTCAGTCAATCAAAGAGTCAACTGTCTCTCTGTCTGTCTCTCCCACTCTCCCCTTTTGCCTCAGTAGTTCATTCAACTCCACCCAATCCTCCCGTAGTGTCTTTTGGATCTACTAGATAACTAATACCTAACTTCTCTTATAATAATCTGAAGGAGGGGCCGTTTCTACTAGCAATTATTATTTTGTATATATCTATCAACGCTCCTCCCCCGCGCTGTAGAGTGAGTCTTCTTTTTCTTTTTCTCTTAAAGGAGAATACTCTATAATCTACATTGATAACCTGCTATATATCCCCCCTCCTCCCCCACCCCTGGTCTTCTCTCTCAACAGGACTTGCTGGTCTTGAAACCCCGCACTGTTTAGAAACCATCACCACCACCTCCTCCTCCTCCTCCTCCTCCTCCTCCTCCTCCTCCTCCTCCTCCTCCTCCTCCTCCTCCTCCTCCTCCTCCTCCTCCTCCTCCTCCTCCTCCTCCTCCTCCTCCTCCTCCTCCTCCTCCTCCTCCTCCTCCTCCTCCTCCTCCTCCTCCTCCTCCTCCTCCTCCTCCTCCTCCTCCTCCTCCTCCTCCTCCTCCTCCTCCTCCTCCTCCTCCTCCTCCTCCTCCTCCTCCTCCTCCTCCTCCTCCTCCTCCTCCTCCTCCTCCTCCTCCTCCTCCTCCTCCTCCTCCTCCTCCTCCTCCTCCTCCTCCTCCTCCTCCTCCTCCTCCTCCTCCTCCTCCTCCTCCTCCTCCTTGACTCTCTGGTGACCACAATCTCAACCACTAAACGAACGAGACATCACTATTGCTTCTTATTTCTACTACTTCCTGCTGCTGCTGCTCCCTCCTGCTCGGGTCACACAGTCACTCACTCCCAGAGAAAGAAGAGCTTGCCCTCTCCTCCTTATTCCCACGACAAACCCAACACAACCACTTCCAAAACCCTCCCTCACCTCAACAACCCCTTCTTCACCGCCTCTTCACCCGCCTTTCTCTTAAAAAATCCCATCCTCACTTACTACTTTCTCCTCCCTCTCTCTCTCCCTCCCTTTTTCCTCCACCATTCGGAGAAATACCAAATTCGAATTACCACGCCCTTTTTAACGACCTTTGACGACCTTGTACTATTCCATCTTGCTTTTGTTTTTCTTTTGCTTCCTCTATTCTCCGAATTCTTTGTACTCTTCTTCCCTTTTTTTTCTTCTTCCGGAGGTTGAAAAATTTATCAAAAACCACCTCCCATTTATTATTATTTTTTATTATCTTTTACTCTTTTTTTTCTTCTTCTCTTCCTTCTCTTCATTCACATCCTCGCAATGGCCAAGTACTCGTCACATCCCTCCTCCTTCGACTTCTTCCAACAATCCCCCGCTCTCGACTCCAAACCCATCTTCTCTCCAGACGATGAGATGAGTGTATTAGACGACAAAATCCTCGACTCAAATACACAAGACCTCACATCGTTAAACGGCCAACGGAGATCGTCCTTTGACCAACACTCAGACGACTTCTCGCGCAGAGATTCTGTCTGGTCCGATATGGCTCAGCACCACACCGGAGCCCAGTCCCGACAGCCTTCACAAATGTCCACTCCCCTCTTTGAACCTGTCGCCAACCCTTTCGTTCACACTACCACCACTTACCCTTCACACCAATGGACTCTCTCCACTGACTCCGGCTCGTGTACCCCAACCCCCTTGTACGAACAATTCTCCCATGACTTTGATCCCGCCACTGCTCAAAATCCATTTGCTGGCGGCGCCGTTGGTGCCGTACAGCCCGTTGCTTACCCTACTATCCCATACCGACCCGGCTCTACCTTCGCCCCTCCTCCTCCTCATCCTCACCATCCTCACAATGCCATCCCAATGTCCCCGCAATCTAGTCAAGGCTGGGTCTCCTCTGAGCCTGCCGAGATGCAATCAAAACCTTCCCGGAAAAACTCCGCTGCTGCTTCCGGCTACCGAAACGCCTCCAATCTCCATATTCGCCGGGATGGAATCAGAAAGAAAAATGCTCGTTTCGACATTCCTGCTGAACGCACTCTGAGTAACATCGACCTGCTTATTAGCCGTTCTACTGATGAAGACGAAATCAAGGAGCTCAAGCAACAGAAACGTTTGTTGAGAAACCGACAGGCTGCGTATGGTTCCCCCTTCTCTCCCCACTCCCCACCCCTTCCTTCCCTCCCTTTCTGCCCACATTTGCAACGATAAACTTGTGCAAGAAGAAAGAGAAAAAGAAAAAAATAAAAATATAAATAAAAATAAAAAATCGGTTCCAGGAATCCCTTTATCCGCTGACTCGTCAAATCACTTAGGCTTGACTCCCGCCAACGCAAAAAGGTGCACACTGAACAGCTCGAGGAAGATAAGCGACGGTCTACCACCCTCATCAACGAGCTTCAAGACGCAATCCGTGAGATGAAACTCCGGGAGGCGGAGCTTGTTCGAGAAAAGACCGACTTACTCGATAACCAACAGCAGCTCCATCAATATATCGAGCAGCTCCACTCCGAAAAGGAGGAGTTGATTCGATCCCATACCCTGGAGACCGGTGAACTCAGAAAGAAGAACACTATCCTTCGGGAACATATGGAGAAACTAGAGCATTCTTCCACCTCTGGCTCCCTCTTCCGCAGTGACTTTTCTGACTACGAGGGTCTTGCCGTCAACGGCGGCTCCTGGGATGACTTCTCCATGACCAACGAGTTCTCTCTAGACAGCGATCCTCGCATATCCGTTCGGAGCCCGACGCCAACTCCCGAGAAATCACTCACCGCAGTCATGAAAAAGACTGACAAAGTCGTTGAGAAGCTCTCGTCGCAGACAGACTTCCCCTTCAGCTGGAATGCATTTTACATGTGCCTTCTCTTTGGTGCCTTTATGGCTTCAAACGGGCCCTCGATGGCTCCCAACTCCATCCCTCCCCTTTCGGAAGAGTATCGCGCCGAATCTGCCAATGTTCTCAAGGCAGTCCTTGCCTCTGCAAACCCTCCTCAAGCCTCCTCTCTTAATATGGCTACCATTCCTGGCCCATCCTCCACCACTTCATTCCCTACTACCATCTCAGGTGCAGAAATGGCCCAAATCTCATCTGGCCAAGACACCACCATGACCAACCTGGATGACTTGCATCGTAATCTCGTTGCTCCAACAAAAGAACAAGAGGATGAACAGGCGTTTGCTCTTACTACTGAACAGTACAACGCCTTGACCACTCTGGACGATGACGAAGGTGATATTGTTCCACAACCCTCCAACTTGCAGCAAGCATATGCCGCAATGCGGAGCAGTACTGCCGGCATCAAAGCCACTTCAGATGTCTATTCTCGCTCCCTCCTGTGGGACCGTGTGCCGGAGAAAGTTATCCGCGATTTCAGACGAATGGTCAAGGACTGTGGTTTAAACGATAAACACGAAGAACCTGGTGGTGTAATGTGCTCGTCATGACGTCAAGCCGTTCAATTAACCGCTACCTAAACCCTTTTTCCCAACATCACTGACAGTTTGGTATACCTACTTAAAACCCTATTGGCTGGACGCCTACGACAAATTCCCTTTGTGACTTGCATTCCATTTTCTTTTTCAATGCCTCCTTCCCTCCAGGCATCGAGTTTTCTTTTCTTTTCTTTCTCTACTGGCTCGAAGCATTTCATTTGGCGGGCCGGAGTTTGGTACATCTGCTTCGATGCATTCCCTCGAATCTCGGGAGACCTAGAGAGCGCCGCGAGGCGTATGTTTTAGCTCGCCGCTAATACGATGGCAAAGACTGGCTTTAACAGCCGACTCACATCCGTTCGCACGGAACAAGATTCCCAACTATATACGTTGCACCCTTATCCTTTTCCTTGCCTTTGTTTCTCTCGTTCTCTCGTTCTCTCGTTTCTTTTCTTTTGTTTTTTTTTGGTTTTGTGTAGGTATATTCTAAACATCGTCCACGGAACGTCACCACCCACATATGTTTCCTTTGTTTGAATTTTTCTTACTTCATTTTACTTGCTTTGGATGTGACTCACTTGATGTTTTCTATATGATGGCACTCAACTCTGGGTGGATGGATTTAGCGTGTTGGGAGGCATGCTTCTTTTATCAATTTGTTATCTGGCCTTTGTTCGCGTGTTACGATCTTTGGGTATAGCGGGTTTTTGTTTGGGTCATTTAGCTCTGTTCTTGCTTTTATCTGGCTTTTATGATTCGATCGGGTTTACGACCTGGCATGACACACACACAAACACACGATATGATGATCTGATGATGTGCATCTATTTTCTGAACACTGCGGTTTTGGGATAAAAAACACATGGCGCTATGATCAATGCTTCTTGCTTTTTTTGTGTTTTGGATATGCAATGGGATCTATGTATCTATTTATTGTTGGCTGAATGTACCATGGCTTGTTACTTTCTGGACTGCTACTGTTCTCTGTTGGTTGGGGAGAAAGTGTTTGGCTGTTACATATCTTTCTGGGGGCATTGGTCTATCTTATGGAAGGGGGGGAATGCATAGCGAGCTGCGGTGGTGGTTTTGATCTTATTCTTTCCGTTTTCTTCCCTCCTTTTTCTTCTTTCCTTCAAAACTCCTAGAAGCATCGATCAGCCAGCCGCCTTCCTTTTTACGAATATTTTTTTCTTTGATTCTCTTCAAGTCATGGGCATTAGCGAACAGGAGAATAGCATATCTGAAGTTCACATTGCAAAATAATACTTACTTTTTGGGCCAGGATTCAGAATACACAAACGATCTTTTCTACTCCACATGCTTTTTGCTTGAGGAAAGGAGTAAATGGGATTTTCAAACGCGTCCAGCGGGAATTCTTGGCGCGCCGCCCTTTTGAATTCAACTCCACGAACTTTATCCCCAATCGTCTTCCTGCAAGATACGTGAGCCGCCGGTTGCTTGTTCTGCTTGACTGTCTCTTCTCTACTTAGGACGAGCAAATACGGTCTGTTTTCTTTTATAGGAACAATGATGGCCTCTAGACCCAATAATCACGTGGAATGTCTAGACATAATGACCTTTTACTTGGTCTGATTGACAACGCTCCTTCTCACATTTTCTCTCCCTGTAACAATAAATCAAAACAAAGAGAGAGAAAAAAAGGAAGACAAAAGAAGACAAAAGAAAATGCCCGAATCCACCATCTCCCATTTCTCTCTCCCACTACCCCTTTGGCAAAAACCACAAAGCTACCGCACAGCCAAATACGATCCTCCAAAGCGCCCAAGACGCCGTGTCCGCGAAGATAATAATAATGAAGCAGGCACCAATGATGAATATGAAGACGCTTCGAGCAGCACCGAGACAGGATCCGATAGTATCCCCGATGATGATGAGCACATCGTCTCTTCAAACCGCACGTCCTCCAGAGCCAATACCGTAGGAAGCTCGTCTGCAAACCGCCACTCCACCTCATCCGCACGTTCCTCAATCCTCCTCACCCCCGATGAAGCGCATCAATATCGAATTGCGGGACAGCCATTGGACAGGGAGCGACCGGGTGGGAAGTTCCCGCATTCGATGGCAATTGGTAGCGGTGGTGGCGGGAAACGAGTCAAGAGGCAAACTGTCGAGAGAGACTTGGCGCAGTTGAATCCGCCCGTGTTTATGCACGGATCGGCGCGGGGTAGTAGTAGTAGTAGTTCTTTGCGTTTGAGGCATTTGGGGGTGATTACGACGGTTTTGCATCGGTGTTTGTTGGAGGGGGATTATGTGCGGGCGGGGAGGGCTTGGGGGTTGATTTTGAGGGATGAGTTTGGGGGCAGGGCGGTTGATGTGAGGACTGAGGGAAGATGGGGTGTTGGAGCGGAGATTTTGTTGTGGAGGGATAAACAGCTGCAGCTGCAGCAGGAACAGCAGAAAGGGCAGAAGAGGAGGGAGTGGTTTTCGAGAAGTGGGTTTGAGAAAGCGAGGCAGTATTATGAGAGATTGATTTTGCATTATCCGTATCGGAAACATGCGCCGAATGCGCTTGGGCCGTTGGACTTTTATCCGGCTATGTTTGGGCTTTGGATATCGCTTGTTCAGGAGGAGAGGGAGGTGGAAGATGATTATCATGATGATGCTGCTGCTGCGGCTGGTGCGGATGAGGAGATGAGGAGGGATAATATGGATTATGATTATGGGCACGGGCCTGTCTACAACCAGGAGGCGGAAAATATGTCTATATCCAGCGACCTGGGGCGGGAAAATAGACACAGAGCGGAAATTGCTGCTCAAGCTCGCACAAAGGAACTTGAAGAGGCACAGCAGATTGCATCCCAGCTGGATGATCTGCTCGTGTCTCCTCCGTTTTCGGATAGTTACGAGTTACTTAGATTGCGAGGGATGGTGTCGTTGTGGATTGGGGATTTATGCGTTTCATCGGTTTCTCCTGACGAAGCGGCTGCGCAAGGCCTGCACGCAGGTCATCAAGATGAAGATAGTGATATGACGATGATGTCGTATAATGATCGGGTTGATTCGATTTTGGCAAGGATGGAAGAAGGGTTGGGGATGGAGAAGAAGATGGTGGAGGTGGATAAGGCGAAGGAGTTCTTTCGGAGAGCTAAAGCAAGGAAGATCGGGCCTGTGAGTGCGCTGGATAAGGTGTATATGGACGGAATTGATTCATACTGGCCGTCATAGAGAGGAATGGAAAATTGATCATGTCCAGTTGAGCTACTCTTTTTCATCATCTTTGTATTCTTCTGTCCTTTTGATGCCAAATGTGGGTGTCATGTGACTTCGTGGTCTGCTGGTGCTTTTCTGTTCACCAACGGGGACGGGAATGAACGACGTCGTTCGGGTTGTCTGTTTAAGGAACTCAGGCCATGGATTTGGTGTAAGCAAGAAAAGATAGCCCTCCTCTTTATAACTGTTGCACTGCTGCTCTGTGCGTCCTTTTATTTTCTGCCAGGTTGTTTGCTGCTTTTCCCCAAGTTTCTTTGAAGCTTCCCAAGCCCATCAAATTCCCATCAACCATAATGAAAGTAAGCGACTATGTTCGCGGAAATATACTCCAAGCCAATGATCGGCCTGTCTCCCAAGGCACTAATAAAAGCATCCCCTCATCGAGATTGCGTGCTGCAGAACTGGCTCGGGTTAATGTCCCTCCTACCAGGTTAAATGGATTCACTATTCCTTCAACAGGTAATTTCCATGACAGCAAACAACAACAGCAACCACCCTACGGTTCGGGCAATCAATTCCAGGGAAGATCTGACGCCATGAATTTAGAACATCGCGATATGTTCGATACAGATGTTGAAGGGTTTGATGACAGCACTACTACCTTGAGCTTAGTGAGAGATGAAGACGTGGTCGCGCCACCGCCTATACAGGAGGAGCGGTTGGCGTCTCCTCGGAGGGGAAGAGACAATGGAACTGCACGCTACCATGACGATATGTCGCTAGATGCGTTGCAGGGCGCATTTGAACAGCGGAATTATTCTTCAATTGCTGACAGGATGAAGGAACTTGATTCTGAGCCTGACGATATCCATGCGGGCTCGCAGGAGGAACATCAGCAACATCATCATAATCATAATTTTGAGGCTCATGGTCATGAAAGAGATACAGGTGATCATGAAATGGACCTCGAGGGAGAACCTACTATCAGGCTTGGTTGGGATGCCAACCAAGGAAACCAGCCGGCTATGAGCTGGCAGCAAATTGAGGCAGCACTTCGAGAGCACAATCCTCAGACAACGGACAATGAGCTAGCTTCCGGGCATAACCTAGGCTATGCTCCAGCTCATCAGATTGAAAGCGAATTACAAAGCCCTGCTGCAAACGAGCCCGAGGGTAATTATATGAGCGCTGCTCATACTACTCCTCGGCCAACTCGAAAACTCGTGCCTGGAGGCCGATTCACCCCCAGATCGCGCTTCGCATCACCAATGCCCCCGAAGCCGCCAACACCATTCTCAATCTCACGCATCCCACGCCCAATCTCCGCCCCGGGGAACCAATTCGCTTCAGATCAAATATTATCTCCATTGAACCCAGAATACCGGAGGGACCAGCTTCCCCCCAGCCCTTCCCAGACAGATACCAACAATGACCACTATCCCAACAACCAAGGAGGCATCTTTGACAACACCGACCTCAGCGCCCTAGACAGTTCCGAAGAAAGCATCACAGAACCCAACATCCCCGCCACAGTAACGTCCCCACAACTCTCCACGCTCTCTCCCGTATCTTCAAAACGCCCTTTTACAGCATTCACATCCGACTACCACCCAAACATCCTCCAATCCAAATCCTTCTCCGACCTCCACGCCGAACCATTCGATTACAATCCGGCTCCACCCCCGCCGGTCTTCCCGCCGCAAGATCCAGAACTCCCACTTGAAGAAAAACTGCACCGCTTGAAATCCCTCACTGACGACCAGAGACGTGCCTTCTTCTCATCTCTCACCCTGGTGGAATGGGAAGATAGTGGAGATTGGCTAATTGATCAATTTGGTATCATTCTACGAAAAACAAAAGATGCTAGACGGGAGAGAAGGCAGGTTACTGCAATATTTGAGAATGAAATCAAGCGACGCTACGAGGTTGTGGAGGGAGAAGTCAAAGACATCCGAGACCGAATGGATGACATGAGAACCGGAGGGATAGGAGTTTTAAAGCGCCGAGCCTAACAAAAAGATGCATGTTAATGGATGATTATCCTTCATTTCCTTTCTTGCATTTTATGGTGTATATCATCGGGCATTCATGATATGAGCAGGCGAAGTGACAGACGTGACTAAAGGCGGGCCCTTTTAGCATGTGTTTTCTAGTATTTCCTACCTTTTTTTTTTCGCTTATAAAGGGCGGCATAAAGCTCAAAAGGCACGTTTATAATAATGATACATTATAATATCTACATATTTATTTATTTGCAGCTGGGACATGTAAGTAGCCCAATCAACAGGATCCCATCTTATCGGGGTTGAATTACTTGAAAATTCGTTTTTCGAGGGTTTTCAAACACGGCCCATGTTCATGACTGGGGAAACTAGTCAGTGCCTTTCACTGCTACTTCAGATCCAGCTGCTCCGGTCGAAGACATAGCTAGATGCCAGGTGGGGATGGCGCGTTCGCCAGAGAAGCACGATGGATTTCTTCGAGTGAGGGCCTTATCCATTCAACAAGATGAGAGAAAGACACAATTACTTCTCTGCACTCAGTCATTCTTGGATCGTTCGGTATGCATTGAATATGGTCTATTGGATAGACCAATCGCTGAGGAAGCAATTCTGATGTTGAGAAATATTTCCCAAGGGATATCGTTACACTTATCACCCTTGTTTTGCAACTACGAACCACACACACCGCACCAGTTCCTCGGGTCAATCATAATCTTCTCTCTTTCATGGTCAAGAATGAATGTGGTATTTGAAAGACGATGTATTCGCCGCATCACACGAACTAGCGAAGATCCGAGTACAGTGGTTTCGAACTGCAAATCGGAAGGGATCATGTAGGGTTTGATCAAGGAGCATCTATACATATAGACAGCACGTCAAGTTCCTATTTATGCTAGAAATGCATATACACAGACAATAATGACACCGACATATGGACATGGTAAATGGTAGATCGAACCAAGAAGCGAATTGCACGAAATATTACTCCTTTCCCACTCAAGCCAATGAAAAAGAAAAGGCAATGCACCAGGCTCAAAGCTCAAAGATGTCAAAAAC
This sequence comes from Amauroascus verrucosus, assembly GCA_001430935.1. Taxonomy (NCBI): domain Eukaryota; kingdom Fungi; phylum Ascomycota; class Eurotiomycetes; order Onygenales; family Onygenaceae; genus Amauroascus; species Amauroascus verrucosus. The sequence goes on from LJPJ01000709.1 coordinate 12,060, forward strand.
AGGCGGAGAATGATGGTAATGCGGAATGGAAAGTTCACGGAGGCCAGGCACAAGAAATACCCAGAAGATATCCGATGCGAAACACAAAAATAGCAACTGCAAAAAAAAAAAAAAAAAAAAAAAAGAAGACAAGTAGTTTAAACAAAAATGCCAATGCTATAGCTTCGTGTAGTGTTTCCGACTCCTTGGACCCAACTGCGCCAGTTTGCGTGCTACAACAATCAATGATAAAGGTAGGAACAGCCCAATTTTAGTACCCGACAATAAATGGTGTATGCCCCAGGAAATGGGTGAAACGAGGAACCGTATTGCGGACTTCCCGATACAACTGATTCTTAAAGACGCTGAATCGCGTTTCAAAACCAACAATAAAATGACGAAGCTCACAAGTAACTGAGTAGATGTAAAGGACGAACCCAAGATGGCGAAAATTCTTTGTTTATGTTTGTCGGGACCAACGTGAGAATATTCGTAATGTCGCCGGGCGAAAAACCGAGCAGCAAGAATGATAGCTGTGAACCGGACATAACGCAAGCAGTGATCAGAAATGATATTCTAACAGAGAGGTAAGCTGAGTGATAATAGCAGGTATCAATTCGTTAACACCCGTTGTCGTAGAGATTTAAGTCGCATTAATTTGAGATTCGGTGGTGTTTCCATTGGTAGTAGAGTTCGAGACACCTTCGCCTCGACACATTGGACAAGAGTTTCGACCGGTAGTCAGCCACTGCTATGATGTTAGCTATGGATAAAAAGTACGGATAACTGATGACTATTCCTTACTTCATCAATACATTCACGATGGTACAGATGTTTGCACCTTGCCAATAGCCGGACTTCCTCCTCAACTTCATAGTTGCTAAGACAAATAAGGCATCTATCATTTTCATTAATAAGAATGCGCTCTCCCTCAATCGCATTTTCAGCAAATAGCGATTCAGAGTAGCGGACTAATCGATAGAGACCTCCAGCAGAAGCAACGTCTTCTTCTGAAGCAACAGGCGGCTTAACAGGACCGAGAAGAGAAGACAAGAGCATCATGTCTTCGTATGTAGGGTTCTATAGGGTCAGTTAGTGACACGACCAATGACCATTGGAGACAATCACTTACATCGGTAAATAGACTGGGAGCAGCGAGAGCAGGGTGATTTTCGGCTAGGTTAGCACCGACAACATAGATTAGCCAGCTTCGCGTAGTATTTGGTGAAGGGTCATCTGGTTCGACGACTCCGTTTCGACGTGCTGCACCGGAGCCAAGTCCACGGTGACGAGCAGCTTCTGAATCGCTTCGCCTGCGCTGTCGGGGAAAATTGAAAGAAGAGCCTTGTTGAGCCACGGCTTCGGCCTCTCCGCTCGAATCTTCGTTCAATTGGGGAAGGAATGCCGAGGCAGATGATGGCCTTCTACTTGGAGTATTCACCAGGGAAGATGCACCAGATAAACCGGTATCAGCTGGTGTGGATGGCGGAGGATTCGGTCCTGGTGGGCTCTCTGATAGAACCGTCGGTAGTGACGAAGATAAATCAGCAAGAGATCCCGCGTCAGATTGTCTTCGGGAAGAAGCAGACGATCTTTGGTGACGTTGAGTGTCGTGGCTAGTTGGCATCGGGTGACTTGCGACAGAATTTCGGTTGTTAGAAAATCGAGACCGGCCGTCCCCGCGACGTAGGAAACCTCCAGAGCCTCGATCATTACGTAGAAGATTTCCAGCTGAGAGGAATGGAAGGCGGAGAAGTGACTCTACATTCAACCTAGCGTTGGCACCGCCTTCATTTTCCGGGGCACCATTGGCTGGGATAGATCTCACGCCGACGACAACAAGAGTCAACAACCGTCTTTCAGGTGTGTCCTCCGACTCTCGATTATCTGGTTCCATTGCATCACTAGAATCTTCTGAATTTTGTGAAGATGCGGTTGATTGGGTTGAGCTGTCTTGAGGATTATCGGGATTGACAAAACGGAAGACTCTTAGAAAATTAACGTTTGGAAAGCCCCCCTCCGTCGGGCTATCACTTGTGCCAGTTTCTTCTTGTGTAGAAGCAATCTGTTGCAAGCCTTGCAAAAGGGACTCTAGAGGGCCATCAAGGCCATCCGTTCCGGTGCTTTGGGCATTAGGAGCTGCCGGTATCGCATTTCCGGAAATTTGAGCTGCAAGCGCGCTCGCAGCCAAGTTCAAAATGTGAGACAGGGGTGTTTGTGTAGGCTCATCTCTTCGAAGCAGCCTAGTCGCTCGGGATCTAATCATAGCGACTGGTCTCCTAGGTTCTGGAAGCGTTGGAATATAGCGCGGAGAGGAGGTTGAATTCGAACGAACATGTCGAGCCGTACGGTCAACCGAATTAATTTCGTGGGGCTCATCCAAATCCATTGCCGAATCGATGCTCCTCAAAGATGTTAGCGAAACATCTGAATCTTCTGTGAACCCAGAACGGGATGGACGTCGTGGCGGAGTGGTGGATGTCTGATTTGAGGTTGATGATGAAGGCTGGCCAAATACATGCGACATTGGTAATGATATTGAGTTACGCACATGGTTCAACCTGGAGTGACGACGCCAGGAAAATCGACGATAATTAGAAGGTCTGTCTGTGTCTAGGAAAGTTGGGTTTGGAGGAGATTCGGGTAAGAGAGCGGATTCTCCACGCGGTAGGGCGTAGGGCCCTCGGATCGAGCGTCTCCTTGTTATTCCCCGGGATCCTATGTTTCTGATTGAAGGAGAATGTAGACGATTACGGCTATCTTGTCTCGAGGAAGGTCTTGAAAAGAGAGTCGCACGGTGGGCTCGACCTTCGCCTAGTCCTTCGTCTCCGCGGCCGTGGAAGCTTCTTCTAATAGAGTTTGGAATGAATCTTGACCCTAGTCTGGAGATTGCCGACTGTCTGCTAGTTGATGAATGACCGGACAGACCAGTGTCATCGGAGTACTGCGCTGATAATCCCTCCATGGACACAATTTCCCGAGCATCAGGCACGTGTGTGCTCGTTTGCTCTTGACTTTCAGTTAACGTAGGTTCCGAGGGTGAGGCGGGAAAACCTTGGAGATCTGAAGTCGAAGGCGTATCATTTTCGGGCACCACGTTCGGCGCACTGACATTATGGCTAGTCTGCATATTCGAGATACTGGAGGATGAACCGTTTTGATTGTCCCGGATTCGTTGATCAGATGTAGAGCTAGTGCGGCGAAAAAACTCCGCCCGTTGCGAAGAACCAGCTTGGCCCATTGCTGTAATTGGGAAAGTTGAACAGCTGTCGGAAAGAGCAACAAAGGAGTCAGGCATGAGCTGCCATGTCAATAGTCAGAAGGAAAGAGAAACTTGTGAAACATTAAAGACGTAAGCATTTCCTTGTCAGAATAGAAGAAATATGAAAGATAGGGGGAAAAAAAAGGTACGATGTCGTTGCTTGGGAGTGGTGCAGTCTAGAAGCTCTCGGCCAGAGGGATTTGAGTCAACGTGTTTGAGGTTTGAGGGCGATACTCACCACAAGAGCTCTCACGCGGAGCCACAATTGAGAAGAATAAGTGACTAGATAGATAAAGCGTTTCAAGTTGAACAATAAATTAGAAAGCGTTTCTGAGACTGAAATTGCCGTTGGCGAGTCGGAGAAATCGAGCAGAGATGCAAAAGAATGTGCAAGATGATTCGGTTGAAATGAAGGTCAGCCTCCCTCCGCCTGTGGAATTTCCGCTTAAGCAAGCTAGATTTAAGAATCTCCGGGCCGCAAGAGGGATGGGTCGGACTTGATCGATGAGGTGAGAAGGAAGTTTGGATGATGCTCAGGATGCAAGCTGAAGATAAGGGAAGGGGGCCCGAAATGGACCAGTGGCGCAAAAAGCATGACTTCATCGGAAAATAGATCTTCCAGGACAGATAGTCACATTAGGTCCCAAGTTTGCCATTGGGAATCATTGCCGTTGTCATCCTTTCCAGTTTATGTGCCTCGGAAAGAATAATTCTCAAAAATCTAACCTGCTGGTGAAGTTAGGGTCTTGTTGGTTGCGAGTAAGTACCGCACCACTCTCAATGGCTCTGTAAAAAGAGCTACCGTGCATTGGATGCTGATAGTACTCTAGATCTTTTCCATTCAAGATGAGTGTGCACATTACGTCTTCCCCAGGGAAACCCCCAGTCTGGGGCCCGCAGACCTCTAAAATGAAGTTTGCATACATTTTGGTCGTCAATGCCTTTCAATTGCTAATAATCCGATAGCTTCTGTGAAGAGGTAAAGTGGCGTTCGAGTCACGGCCCTGTCATTACTAGGTTTCACGCGATGGTTCAGCATTAACAACATACTCAGGACTATCACGTCACAGGCTACGTCGGAGAGTTTATCAATACTCTTACTAGCTTAAGTTATGGTTAGTTTCTAGTTATTTATTGCGATTGTGTCGTATTTAACCGTCATCCTGCAAGTTGAACCTAACCCCACATAAACCACTCGGCTCGATATATCTGATTTACTGATCACCTCTCGTTCAAAGTTTTCTTGGGATGTTATGCCCTCTATCGTCAATGGCGACGCAAGAACAAGACGCAGTTAACTCATTTCCTATCCTATATCTCTTTAATTATTGTCGGTATAGGGTCCGCGGCATATCATGCCACGTTAAAATATCCACTACAGCTAGGTATCTATTGAAACTCGCTTGTTGACAGATTTTCTGTGGTCAGTATACGTGGATGACTGTATTAACACTTGCCATTCTCTGTCTTCTTACCTAGTCGATGATCTGTCCATGTTGTTGGGTGCAGGCATCATGTTTCATCATGTTCTCACCATAAATCTTGGGGCTGGAGATCGAACCCGTTTATGTTTCCTCATCGTAATTGTACTCTCGGCAGCAGTTTGGGCGCATATCAAAACCGGTGATTCAGCGTTGCACCAAATTGTCTTCGGCAGCATGGTTGTTACAGTTGGATTTCGTACGTTTAAGCTCATGAAAACGATGATATCGAACCCAAGCATGCGTTCCAAACTACGGCAACTGGCGAGATGGGGATATCGTGAGTCTACTTAGTACGTTGCTACTACAAGAGGATTAGAGACTCAACTACATCTTAGTCATACTTATCGCCGCATACGTTCTGTGGCTGATTGACGTTTTTGCCTGTCACTATTTGAGGGACCTTCGACACACCATCGGACTTCCTCTGGCCTGGTTGTTTGAACTTCACGGCTGGTGAGTGTTTGTGGTTATGTTAGGCTTGTTCTTCAGTGGAAATTGATTGATCCGTTTAGGTGGCATGTTCTAACCGCCAGTGGCGTGTACATCTACATGCTGATAGGAGAATATCTCCAGCCAGCATATCGTGATCAGGACGTTGGCGAAGATGAAGGGTGGTGGCCCATATTGAAAGGACCATCCAACACAAGACATCCCAAAAATGGGCAGTTTAAGAAAGTCGATTGAAAATCGCATTATACATGCAATTTCGTGTATCACACCTGTGTGGGATTATGACAATGATAAACGTGAAACATCTGTGAGGGTCCATTTACGATACAACCCAATTACAAGGAGGTCCAGTGTCAACTGTTGTGAACATCTCGGCCCAGATTGTGTTCTGGAGAAATGGCAAAAGTCGCCGATGATTAGTATCTGGTTGCAAGTCTAACCAAACAGACGCATATGCGCCTTCCTTAATGCCTCGGTACTAAACTAGAAAGAGTTATCCCACCAGTTCTCCACTTACAGTGCATGGCGGGCTAGTGATAGTTTGTATGCTGCGTTTTTCACTCTGCAGCACCACTTTTCTAGAAGATGTATGGAAGGAAATGTGGTAGCCCAGAATCTGCATAGAGGCACATTTTACATGAGCGAGCATTTGGAGGAAACGAGGATTCGAAGCAGTCTCGAGATGACACTTTGATATCAGGTGGGTAGCAAGGTGGGCGAATAGTACGGGTTTGCAACTTCAAAAGGCGATTCTATAATTAGCTCAAGTCGCTGACTTATGATGAGTGGAGTCAGGGTGATTGGAGGCCTCTACTCCGTAAAGGCCACCGCTCATCCATCTTAATTTCTGAACTATCTTTGTAGTGCATTCAGTTTACATTGATGTAAATGGCCTAGACGGTGTATGTCTGTACTGTATCATTTTCGTAAATACGCTAGCCTAACAGAGAAATTACATACAGGTGGGCATGGAAATTCCACGTGGGAATTAGCCACACCAAAATGACTACCGTGCAATAATAATACATATTATGCCACCTGCCAGTAGAGATGAACCCAAAATGATTAGATAAACCCATTGAAACCCACCCGCCAGCCAGAATAGGAAGCCCTCTGGAAGTCCTTACTCATGATGATAACCCATCGAGAGAGGGCAATGAAGCTTGGGAAAGTCTTGAAACATTCAGCGTCAGTTTATCATCTGGGGATGGGAGCTTTGAATCCTTTGATAACACCGATACGAAGGTTTAGATAAGAGAAAGCAGATTGTAGGACTTGGCGTGCCTAAGCATAATTCTTGATTTCGGATCCATGCCATGATTCGCCCTCACAACCTTGCAAAGACAAGTGTCTGGGAAGACCCAAGAATACTGCATATTCATACTTGGCCATACGGACGAGGGGGGACTCCATTCAATACGGGCCGCCGAACCAGGATTCTGGGAGTGCACATTCCCGGCATCAAGGACGAAACCAGAGATTCTCAAGTCGTTAGCCTTAGCCTTACTTAGTGACTCCGTAATCAACGCCAAATCCAGTTGTCCTTTGAATGTAAGCGCCCTTGAACAAAAAGAAGAGCAAGCCACACGGACCAGTGCCCGTTCCCATTTAGGAAGATTCCCCTTGGGGCAAGAAATGGTTCTCTTCCGGTGTCCCACGAACTGGTAGCCATGGATTGATTGTGGCCCGGCTGCACGAATTGGAAGCCGGCGCTTTCACGATGACAGGGACAGACCCGATTTAACCTCTCGATATTAGTTAGTAGTTTAGTGCTCGTCGGGATTTGCGCCAACCTTGAGGATTTTTGACCCTGATACCCAGGCCCCGGGATCCCAACTCCGAACCATGGCAAGTATGCCTGGCTAACGACTTCTTGAGATATTTTCGTATGCCGCCATATAACTAACCAGCTATTGCCATGGACTACGTAAGGTTTCTGGGGCAAGATCCCTTCTTTTTGCTTTGTCAAGAATTCCTGCAAATAATTCTATGATGTGGGCTCTGTTACATGTCTTTGTCAGAGAATAACAATACTTTTAGGGAAACAAATACGATCTTGGCGGTGCCTCGGAAACCCAAGGCACAAAACGGAAGGCGGGTCCACTATCAGAGGGGCACAGAGAACAGAAGTTTTGATCCCTGGTTCTGGACGCGGCTCTGAATTTGCAATCTGTTCTTTCAAGGTGCAATGGTCGACATGCAGATGCTGGTAGAGGTAGGATTTTGCCCCATTGACATCTCCATTAACAAGGATTGACTAGACAGAGAACTGGTTAGTTTTGAGTTAATTAAGGCTGCATGGATAGCCCGTCATCTTGGACACTGCCCGATTAGTGAAGGACTTGTCAGGGGTGCTAACAACAGCGACTATTCCTTGACGGTCAGTGACGCTCGTCCTACGAAATATTGGGGTTAAGGCCTCATATTGGGTATCCGATAAATCTATTTGAGGGAAAAGACAGCATAACACCAGAGCATGAGTACAGGCATATCATTACATCAAGAGTGTGGGAAGCGCGCGGTAGTAATAAATCCCGACAACAAAAAGAAAGGAGCAACAAGCAAGCCAGAGAAGAATCCAGGAGCAATCGGTTAAGCGTAATAAATGTACAGAACCGCCTGTAGTCACTGCAAATCAGTCGCAAGCACCCATCAACAATAGGCCATCGCTTGTATGCAACCATTCATCCTACCCTAACTTCTGCAAGCCGGTTTCGGCCTCGTCTAACAGAACTTTCAGTTCTCGTCCTCCATCAGAATCTCTCCCTTCAGCCTCCAAACCCTTTTCAAGCCACTCTATGGCCTCTTCCCATCTTCCCATTTCTACCAGGCATTTTCCTCCTCTCCACCATGCCTTTGTATTGGTTTCTTCGTTGCATTCAATGCTCAGCTGGGCGTCAACCCATCCTTCTGGCCACATCTGCTGTGACATATGAGCTTGTGCACGGTTTGCGTAAAGCGGAGCTAGTTCCTCGCGTACTAAGCCCAATGGTTCCCAGGGAGGTCGCTGCAAGGCCATGTCAATGGCATATGTGTATAACTTGATTGCTTCCGCGAAAGCAGATTTTCGGTACGCTGTGTTAGCGGAGTCCCGCAGCTTGGAGACTTGGGCACTGCGTTTAGGGTTCACGGGACGTGGTGGTGGAGGGACATTAGGACCATCGAGGTTCAAGAGGGCACGATGGAGGGAGTTGAGAGAGTCTAGCTCTGCGGAGAGGCCGGGGTAGGAAGCCGCCGGGGCAGAAATGGCTTTGGAGGTCGGATCAAGTTGGAGAGGGTGCTGTATGAAGGTCTCGGCCTCGGAGGCCATGTTGTTATAGGGCTCTACGAGCTGAAATATCCTTCTGTAACGTTTGGGGTACTCGCTTATGGAAGATATGGAACGAGTTTTGACAGATGGTATTGCAGGAGTGGTGTCTGGGCGCTTAGTTTGGGAGCTTGATGTTGGGTTTGCAGTGAATATGTGAGAAAAGGTGGCCTTTCAAGGTCACTTGAACTTACCAACGTGGTTAACCACCTCTGGATAGCGATGGCTTGGCTTCGCACCCAATAACAAAACCGGTACGGAGTACTACGAACCGTAGTTAATACTAACGACACTGTAAAAATCTCAAGGCAAGCAAGATAAAGGCTTTCTGGTTGCAATTGTACGCAAGTACTGACTCCAGTTTCAATATTGTTGTCAACCCTCCCCGAAAATTCTGACCTGCATTGAAAAGAATCTTTCCGAGCGTTCTGCAAACCGATGACTCCTTGAGCAGTCCACGGATGCTAGTGATCAAATATATTCCCTTTTATTAGGCTTCAGAAATTCCATGTTGAGATAGCCTGATATTCTTAAATCACACTATTTTTCTCTTTCAGTCTCCTAGTGGCACCGTGAATGGCAAACCTGCTATGAAAAGTGCCGTTCTATTTGCTAGTTAAGTGTATTCCTGAGAATAGGGTCTCCCCAACGGTTGGGAGGAGAATGGACGCAATGAGCAGGTGCCATTACTGGAATAGGAAGCATTCACTGTTTTGCGTTCATGTCTCTTTCCTTTTCTAGGTTCCCTCTATTTTCTACTCTATTCCAACCCGCTCCTTCTTCTCTCTGCCTTTCAGTTCCCCATTATCTCACTTTCCTTTACCTTTTCCTTTTCTTCTTCTCTCTCCTTCTCTCTCCTTTCTTCTGTCTCTGCTTTCTCTTCTCTATTTCGAGCTCGCTACTTTATTTGACCTTAACCTCGTCTCTCACTCTAAAATCTTCCTTTTGAATAACGAAACCAAGACTCCCATGAAAGGATTAGGCACTGGAATGGTATTGGCACTCGCGGCATCCACATGTATTGCTGCTGTAACATTCATTCAGAATGTTGTAGAAAAGCGTCAGCAAAGGGAAAAGGAAAAGACAGACGGTGAGAGGGGATTGACGCCGGAGCAGGTCCAGCAAATGATAGATGAGTCGCTGAGTGCGCAAAGGGAGAGGATAAAGGAAGTGGTAGCGGAGGAGATGGAGTTGAGGGTGTTAGGAAAGGGAAGGGGAGGGGAATGTGGCAGAGGCGGAACTGTTCTCTATAAGGGATGATTAGCCTAGCAGTGAGAGGCACATTGCTGACTTGGTGGAAAACCCTACCTAGAGGACGGTCTCTTTTGGTTGCGCAAAGATCCTCTATCAAAAGCCCATACAGTATGCGTGAAGGCGACAAAGTTCTCCAAATGCGGGTATTGCCAGAAGCTCGGCAAAACGCCGAGTGGCATAGAGGGATCATGGATTTCTCGACGGGAGAAGGACCGATCTATGCAACAAGGAAAGGCGCCTAGTTGCCATCTAGTAAGTTCCTTATGGAGTGACCATATCTCCTGATACACGCGCCTAATGGAAATTTAAGTTAACTGTTATTACCCATTTTATAGTTCATTTTGTTTGAATACGAGGCAACATAATTTGTTGATAACACAACCCGAAAATTGATCACTAGAGCAACTAATATCCGGCCATATACGCTTTTGTCTCAGCACACTTCCGCTCGCAAAACAGAGACAAGTTGTTGCAACACAAAACCCTAGAGCACGCTATGCTTTGCGACGTGACTCCGCTAATACTGAGGTCAACAGCATTTACTAGGAAGGCGCGGGAGCCAGCAGCAACTATAACTGCGGCTCCATGTTTGTTTATTATATTCGGAGATGAGCTTGGCAAACTTCCGTACCGGTGCCTTAAAACTTCAACTTCTTAAGAGGAACTTAGGGAGGGGAACTCGCGCGGCATGAATATAGTATCGTACCATATAAGGACAAGCGTGACGTCTTGTTCCGTTCGCCTATATAGTGTATCTCTCAGTCGTTTGGTAGTACACCGGACCCCTATACATGCTTTTCTTATTCGTTCTTGGGCTCGAACACACCGCCTGGTAACCAGCGACCCTAAGTTCTGTAGAGCGTTGCAGGAGTAAAGAAGTCGCAGCTGTCCACAACGGAGTTTTGAACTTTTCCTAGTGATCGTGTGTTCTCGTTGAAGGGCAGTGCCCAGTAGTTTCTAAACCACATGTCTGAAATTCTCCAATATTCATTTAGGCAAGGATCTTGCACAACGAATGTTTGAGCGAGCCATTCAGTCTCTAGGGGTGACTTGAGTAAGCCAATAGGTTGACGTATCACAACCTCGACGAACCCATAGTCAATTGAGCATATTCTTTTTTGAGGGTCACTCGTGTTTTGCATTGACAGCATTTAGGATATTCCATATCATCAGCCTGCGTATTGAGTTTAGGAAACTGATCAATCAATATCTTGTCGTTCATGCGGGGGTGTGGGCAAATCGGGATATTGAAGCGAGTACAAAACGAGACAAACCATTCTTCGCAGACAGAAATATGGGATGGGTATAATGGATAAGATGTCTCAATATAGTTCTCTTTTTGATGACGGCTCACATCACGTAAAACAAAACGTGAATACCAGGAAAATTTCTCCGCACGCTTCGTAGGCCCAGTCGCGTGTTGCAATTCTTCTCGAATTTCGACCATATCATAAAAGCTAAGCATTATATTTTGAGAAACTCGCAATGCCTTTTGGGTCCACAAACAATAACGCTCTGTCGGTTTCTTGTCCAATTCCTGAACTGAAAATGAGGAGATTGGGTGCTTCTTGGAACAGCCCTGACAGCGATAGCCTTTTATAAATCCCTCTAGTTCTAGTATGCATGCCACATTGAATTGTGTTATTTTGTTGAATTTCAATGTTTGGTGCAAATTTGCGGCGGCATAGAAGTGATAAAACCGAGCACATGTCAGTGTCAAAGCCACAGATACTGGCAAAGGCAAGTATTGGTATATAATGTCCAATATCTCAGCGGGCAACCTGTAGAGATAACTGTGAAGCGCATTGTCGGATTGAACATGTATATCAGGAAGGGGCTGTTTACCGCGGAAAAAACGGTTGCGAGGCATGAGGTGCAGGACGAGAATGTTAGCTTTGCGAACGATTAGAGAGCCACATAAATGGCAGTAAAAAGTTTTTGATTTAAGCCAACCAGGAATGTTTGAGGTCAAAGGGGAGCTTTAAATGCGCGAAGAGGCGGCTATCGAGGTCTCGCATGATAGGTAATATAGGAAACATCTGCGTCATCGAATTCTATCGACGGAGCCACGGATCGAAACCGCTCGCAAGATGCGGTATGTGTGCATCATCGATCGTAACGAAGGAACATGGATGGACGCTGAAGGTATTTAGGCCAAGTTTATTTAGTTAAAGTTGGGAATGACTTGGAATCGTATTGGATTGGGGGAGTGTGAAGTAAGTAGACTCTTGGGTAGTACATATACGATCTGGCGGTATTCTTGTATGCCCTTTTACCGGTTTGTTGAATCCAGGAGGAAGATGGTGAGCTGGCAGATGTAGTTATAAGCCATAACTAGTCCTGAAATCGCTGAATTAAGTCGGTGGTTAGGAGACGACAAATCTAAGCAGGCAATCGTGGAGTTGCGATTTTCTGTTGCATAATAGTCTACAAGGACTAAAGTAGGAGAGGCTCCAAAAATCCTCACGCTGGTCAACCATGGCACCTGTCTTAGATTCAAGAGATGTAACGCGAAAGGCCTGGGTCGCCCTCAAAACCTTCAGGGAGATATTGGCGGACGGGCCACTTGGCATTGATAATGGCGAGTTTCCGTGGAGGACATCCTGGTGGGCCACGCTTGAGCATGAGCTGGGATGTAGACCCCAGAACGAGAGAAAAGACACGCCCGATACGCTGACAGAGCCCTGTTTGGTATCAAGTGTATGTATATGCGCACAAGATCAGGAAGGGCCAGATCAAGAAAAGTACGAATGGGGCCGGTCTCTGCCCTAAGAGTAGAACCTGGCAATGCAATATTTTACGGTATATGTATGTTACTTCTCTTTTCCCTTGGCCTCGAGGTGGAGTTGCAATCACACTGAATCATGGTGCTGGAGACTGGAGTCCACCTTTGGTGTCATTGGTGGCAAGTGTTGACTTAGTGAAGAGTTGCCCAGAGTCCGTGGAGTTAAGTGATCCCAAACATCCTATCCCCGCCCGAAAAGAAAGAAAAAGAAAAAGAAAAAGAAAGATAGAGAATTGTTGAGAGAGCGGAGAGGCGGATTCTCTCTCAGGGACGTCCATGTGTATGTAATTGCCGGGCATTAGTGGTAACGGTGTAATTCCAAGTAAATACTGGTATGTAAGGAACAAGGGACGCCTTCCTCATCTGTCAGTCAGGGGGTTCATCAAGTGACAACGACGACGACGATGACGGTGGTGTCTACACGCTCAACACCCCTCCCTCGAACCACCAGATAGGGCTACAAAAGAGTCTGGCAGCTCTTCGCATCGTCCGTGCAACGACGGCCACTCGGAACACGCAGCCGGCGCTTCGAATTGTGCCACAATTCGCTGGAATGGTCCCTTCCTCCTGTCGAGTAATACCGTCCATCCCCGAGTACAGACTTCAAGATTGGCAGACCTCTCGGACAGATGGCAACAAGCAGAGTTACTAGACTATGCATGGTACCATTTTTCTGGTTGGTGCAGATATCCAACAGAGGCCGAGAACCGTTTTTATTGAAAGCCTCCCAAAGTCAATTTTGTCTACTCCAAGGCCGTCTGGGATCAGGCTGGCCGATCCACAACCCAATAGTCACGGACTTTTCCATATTCCACTCGCACAACTGATACTCTCCGAGGAAAGGGACTTTCATTTCCTCCTGTGTCCTCCCCAGGTGGCAGTAACTAGTTAGTTGGTTTAAAGGACGCCGCTGCTTTTTATCTCGCCCATGTCACTACCACGCTAGAGTGCCACTGACTGGGCCAGGGACGATTTCCAGGACGCCCATTTGTCCATTGAAGAGCTGACTATTCCCCCAAGCATCCCTAATAGTGGCTAATAGTGCTAATGGCTATTTTCCTTTTTCTGCTCTTTCACGGCCCAGTCCCACTGCTCAAATTTTAAAAAAAGAGTCAATCCCCCTCCATCTTTGGCTATCCAGTGCCCTGGTGCTGTCCGCTAGACGTATTCCCTGCAAATCACACCCGTTGGAAATCCCCCAGGTTCCGCTTCAGCTCTGATTATTTACATATATCCCTGGCGCAATTTGACCCATTAATTAAGTGCACTCTTGACTAGTCGTAAAACGGCGCCCAGTGTCCGCTTTCCGCGCAGTACAAGCACCTCTTCCTCATGCATCTTCATTAGTGAGTAACACAAGGGTACATACCAACCCTGCACGGCCGTCTTTTTTTTCCCTTTTTTAAATTTACACAAGAGGATTTATCCTGCAGATTGAGTTTGGCCCTCCCGAGCTTTCCTCCAGCTATTATAACAAGGCTTGACTATTATTTCCATTACATACTCCTCCGCTATCCGTTCCTGTGGGCAAGGACTTTGGTCTAACTTGGTACTCCTCCGGATTGGTCCATGCAATTCAAGGAAATTTGCATTAATAGTATATTTGTTTGGCTAACGCCTTTTCTTCAGAATCTCATCGGATACCTGGCAGCAACCGTGACGACATGGCTATCAACTTCCTCGTAGTTGTATTTTTTTCCTCTGAGGCAAGCCCAGGAAATCGCTATACTTAAACACACCAGCTCTGGAGAAACGGTCCAACATCTACTATTGCAGCCTATTGACCAACCTTTTCGCGCCTCTCATAAACTGTCATACCTCCCTTCCCCCTCTTTGAGTCCTGGAAAGGCAAAATGGCTGCCTCTGAAGCGACCGGATTCAACCGGGAGAGTGGTTACTCGACGCCGACCACGAATACATGGAGTATGCCGCCCAGTGCATATCCAACTCCATCGAGCCTTTCGTTAAGTCCCCAATATCCTAATACACTAGCATTATGGCACAATCCTCATCACATCCACTCTCCTCCTGAGCCCCAAGATTTCCACCCTCAAGCCCAGGTTCCGCAAAGGGCGCCGGAGCAGAAGAGACACAAGAGGACCAAAAGTGGTTGTTTCACCTGTCGGGCGCGCCGAGTAAAGGTTAGCTCTGAACCCCTACTTTTCCTTCTCCACCTTGTGCCTCCAGTTGTAAAAGATTGCGTAACTGACAGGATCAAAGTGTGACGAATCTCGCCCTATCTGCGAGCGTAAGTATTTTCACTCACTGTCCGCGTATATAAGGTTGGAGGAATTAACTATGTTCATTTGTTCAGGTTGCAGTAAAGGAAAGCGAGAGTGCACTTATCCTCCGGCTCCAGTGCTGAGAAAGGACAGTCGGTCAAATATGAAAACCAGTGAAAAGTATCCTTCAATCCGAGAATCCGAGTCAGAAGACAACACCCATATTCATGAGACCGGTACAGTTTCCCAGGAGGCGCGGGAGCGAGATCTACAGCAGCGACATATGAAGGAAACATCGAGACATACACCTGGATCTCAGAGGCACCATTCCCAATCTCGTCCGCGAAGAAAGACATGGCAATCGCCCGAGACAAATTCAGGTCAACCGGATATCAAATGCGTCTCTCCATCAAGTGATGGTCCGTCCACGGAATCTCCCAGTTCAGCAACCTGCAATGACGTGGAATTTCACTCGCGGCCATCTTCGACTGTATCCGAATTTCCTAGCTTGACACCCGATGCCACTTTTTTTATTGCTTATCGCCGGCAACATATAAATTATCACCATTACCTTCTAAAATCCCACGCATCAAAATTCCTCAATGATGATATAATGAGCTATGCTATGGCTTACGAACCTTTACTATATGCCGTCATCACCTTCTCCGCGTACCATTATTCTATTGCACACCCTAATGGGAAACTATACACCTTCCTTCAATATTACAATAAGTCAGTCTCACTACTTTTGAAGTCACTTCAGGGAGGCGAGAAACATAATGATGCCATGCTTCTAACTATTCTCCAGCTGGCTGCGTTTGAGGCACGTGTCTACTTCGCTCCAATGATAAGTCTGACCGCTTTGCTGATTGGAGTCAACAGGAGCTTGTCGGCGACTGGGTGAACCTCATCGACCACCACCAAGCGGCGCACCGTATGCTCGTAGAACTTTACACCCCTGAAACTATCAATGTTGACTACTTCCATCGTCATATTCTACTTTGGTATGCTCGTTATGATATTATGGCTGGCTTGATGTCAGGAAACTCAATGGTCTTGAGTCGTGATTGGTATATGGCGGATGAAGAATTTTCTATGCAAGACTCCATGAACCACCCGCATGATTTGAATAAAAAGATAATGGCGTGGGGTGCCCGGTGCCGGCGTTTCGGAATGGACGTGGCGTCTCTGTCCGCGAAAATGTCGCACGGGCTC
This sequence comes from Amauroascus verrucosus, assembly GCA_001430935.1. Classification (NCBI taxonomy): domain Eukaryota; kingdom Fungi; phylum Ascomycota; class Eurotiomycetes; order Onygenales; family Onygenaceae; genus Amauroascus; species Amauroascus verrucosus. Next base: position 28,018 of record LJPJ01000709.1, read on the forward strand.
ATTACCCTAGAGCAATTTCTGGCAGAGAAGGACCTTGTTGAAGACAGCCTGGATAAGCTGCGTCAGTTCGTGGAATCTATGGAGGACCCAAGATACCTAGTCCTCTCCTACCCACATCAAAAGCCTCTTGGCCCAGGCGATGTTTTTGACCCTTATGTGCCCGGGGTAATATATGGCGATGAGTTGTGGGACGTTAATTTTTGCGTAATGGAAGTAGTAACAGCTACTCTGTTATACAAGTATCAGACAGGCCTGGTACTGCAAAATTTGGACCATGCAGAGTTGAAACAAATTGCCATGGAGCAATCCCGGAGAGTTGAGACACTGAGCCGATGGCCGAACCGCCCTGAAGAAATGCACCTCTGGTTCATGTCCCCCATGGGTATGATTGTGCTTTTTTTACCACATGATGAAGAGTATACTATGTGGTGTCGAAGGAAATTTGCTCGCAATGAGCAGTTAGGGTATGTATGCTCATTATTTCATCGACTTTTATACTCGTTATTTCCGCTCTTTGACTGGTGAATGGCAGAGACTAAATGATTTTCCTCTAGGTATATATATCCGCCGAGCTTTCGTACGAAACTGGCCGACTTTTGGAAAATCCCGGAAGTGCAAGACTGGTGGCTTCCAAACTATGAAGGCTACCCGAAAATCGTTCGCGAGGTTCGGGCTTGGACAAAGGAGCGTGTTACAGATGCCAGAGATCCGTTTCGAGAGTCTGTTCGCGATATTAAAGCATTTTTTAGGAACATGAGTCTGGAGGAGAGCAGTAGCCCGGGGACTTCTCCAAGTGTCAATAGCACGACCTATGCCGGATACTCGCCGGGACAGTCACCGCAAGAGCATCACAGACCTAGATAGGTCAAGTGAGGTTCTGATTACACGAGCTTAATTTGACATGTGCTCTGATAGCCGATGGACATTTAGGCAATGGGTTGCAACTGGACTAAACTTATTTCGTGACAATATGCCTTTTCTGTCAATTGAAACGTTAGTCTCCATTAGCCTCACGAACTACATGCATTCAAAGCCAAAAGGACGGCCGTCGTCCCGTTGAAGCTATGGCACTCGGTTCTCACTCAGCATGTAACCGGTGGCAGGGAGCTAGATGTTGCTGTAACAACACATATAACGAGACCCATCTCGTCAATTCGTGACCTTTGATAGCTTTGACCACTCCCTCCGGGCCCTGGCCCATCCAATGCGGACTGATCCCAATTAACTTTACTGGAGCAATAAGAACCATGCACAATACCATGGTGCTTTTTGGCATGACATCGGCAGGGTTTGCAGATGGAGAGGGTGTCGTCGTTGCCTCGGGAAGGATCACCTTGCCTACATGGAACGAAATTCTAGGAACCGGTGTCGAACACATGTTAGTCTCTATAGTTAATACCAAAACTCTTTCTTGGAATGCTTGCACGACATAACTAGGTGGCAACTTCTATAAAGTTTTCTGTATCTAATGGATTAGTTGTGCCAAATCTACCCCTCAATCCAATATCCTGTACTGTGAGTTTCCTGGGCGGTTTAGGGATGTTCGGACTCTTGAGGGTTTGGCGTTGCGTGGCCCTACTTTGTGCCTAGATTGGAGATCAATACTGTATGCTAGGAAACAGAATCCAGAAGAAAGATCATTCCCTCCTTATTAGGTGCTGATGGAATGTAAAGATGAGATTTACTAAGACGACCATAAAACAGAAATGTCAAGCATGAAATCTTTAGTGAAAGCCATGAAATCTAGAATCAGACCTCCTATTCGTACAACTTCACTCCACTAGCTTTTCCTTTAATCTCTACAGCTTCGATGACAGTCACTGGCCCAGCTGGTATCTCCCTCGCTTCGGTTTCATCGGCATAACCACTCTGACCCTCCGAGCCGTCGCCCCATGGTAACGAGTCGACATCAATTTTCATTCCCAAAAGACTCTTTAACACCACCCCTGCCCCGGCTTTACTCATCACTACGTTTAGCTCCGGACAGCGCTCGTCGCATACGCACTCAACACACCCGCGCGGTGCGATGCATGTGCAGGACTCGATCCGAGCGACTGCACGGCGAAGTAGAGAATCGATGAATTCGAAGGCCTTGGAAGCAATACCGGAGCCTGACGCACCACCTTTAGCGTCATAGAAAGTGAGTCTCGCCGGTCGCTGACGACGAGGGGGAGGCGGAAGACGGTCTTCTTGGTTATTCCGGAATTCCGACGAAGGATTTTTGAGTTCTTTAAGCGCGACTTTGCACTCTGTGCGGATATCACCCGGGGAGGAAATTACAAATGTCGGCAAGAGAGACATTACTGCATGTTCTGCGGCGTGGATGGCTGCGGCGGCATTGAGATTATGGGATGCGAGAATTTCAAGGGCCTCTTTAGGTACATCGAGCCAAACGCCCTTACTCAGAATGTCTATTGGCGGATTATCCATGGGTACTGCGTCCAAGATTCGGCCCTTTTTATCTAACTTAAAGTATCCGTACACAAGGGTATGAATCTTTATAGTACCGAAAAACGCCCGGCAATTGGAATTGACACCAACTAGCCTTATTGCCTCTGTCTCTATCGGATCAACGTCTGTAAAATCACGCTGTTGTGTCGTCCAATCGACATGGACACGGATGACACGAGCAAAGCGTAGATTGGTATTTAGTTCTTTGACCATGTAAGTATGACCTTGATGAAGGAATATTCCACCTTCATAGAGTGTAAAAGGTACTCGTCTATCTTCTATCTCTTCAATCACAGCGTTGCGATTATTAGTTGTGTCGATCACTGCGTAATGCTCTTGTTCAACATCGCGAATTTGAACAGACCGTGCCGGCCGAGGACGGAATCGTTCATGACAATGGTAAAAGTCCATGTTATCACGCACTAGGCGAGTGGACGCAAGTTGTGGTAACTGAGGCCCAAAGAACTCGACGTCCTCTTCAATATGAATTGGCATCTCAAATGCTGCACATTGGAGGTGACCCTCAAGAATCAATTCGTTTTGCAAATCGACCTGCAATTCACAGTTGGGTTTTGTAAAGAGCTCGTCCGGATTCCGCATGTAATGTTGGTCCGTTGCGTAAGAATCGCCAACTAATATAGAAAGGGAGTCTTTATTTCTGCGCCCTGCGCGCCCGCTTTGCTGGCGCAAATTAGACATTGAATACGGAAATCCATGGGTAATGACTGCGTCCAAAGACCCGATATCAACGCCGAGCTCAAGAGCATTCGTGGCCACAATTCCTAACAGCTTTCCTTCAAACATCTCCCGCTCGATTTGTCGTCGATCCTGGGGGCTGTATCCGCCTCGATACCCCATGACGAACTTGGCGACGTTTAACCGATCCAGAGCCCGAAATTCATCTCTTACTGCACTTAAAAGAAGTTCACACTGCTTTCGAACCCGGCAAAAGGCAATAACTCGCACACCATGGAGAATCAATTGGCAAAAGAGTCTCGCCGATTCCAAGATGGTATTGCTACGACCGGAAGTAGGGTCAGCAGGGTCTTTAAAGGGGGGATTCCAACAGACAAATTCCTTGCGGCCTGACGGTGACCCGTCAAAATTGGTCAATTTAACCTTGTCAACACCAAATATAGTCTTCATATGTTGCTCCGGATTAGCAACAGTTGCCGAACAGGATACGAATTTTACGCTGCGATTTCCCAAGGAAGCGCATACCCTTCTCAGCCGCCTCATGATAAACGCGACATGAGATCCGAAGAGGCCATTATATACATGGAGCTCATCGACAACTACAAATTTCAAATTCTTGAGAAAGGTGCGCCAGGAAGATTCCTGTGGCAATATCGTGATATGAAGCATATCCGGATTAGTGAATATGATCCTGGCTTCATCGCGGATTGCATTTCTCCGCTCCATCGGTGTGTCACCGTCAAAAGTTTCGATTAGGGTATATTCCAAGCCTTCCATGTACTGCATAAGTTCCTCCATATTTCGCCGTTGATCCTGGGCCAGGGCTTTTGTTGGGAATATGTACATTCCTCTGCTTTGGGGATCTTTCTCCAACTCACACAGCATTGGGATCTGGTATATCAGAGACTTCCCCGAACTAGTGGACGTTGATACAATTATGTCGTGTCCATCGTGGAGATTGTTGATAGCTTCGGCTTGGTGCGAATATAGACGTGTGATTTCCTTCGTGTTGTACAGTGCATTAACTACATTCTGCGATAATTGAAAGTTCAGCTCGCCGTATATGGGCGGTTGGGCGTCGAAGACGCGATGGCCATTGGGAACAATCTGACCCGTGTACCATTCTTGCTCGCGGATTTCAGCGAGGATTTCGGAGATTGACTTTCGCTCTTTGGGAATCTGAGGAGGCAACTTGGCGGCAGCTGGTGTATTGGCTCCAGATTTCTCAATCGGAAGATGCATGTCCTTCTCCGCCTCAAGCTTTGCGATTGGATCGGCACCCTCGTCCTGGCAGCGGGCAAGAAAGGTATCAATCGCATCAAAGAACTTTTTATTCCGTTTCTCGATCAAACTGACCATATGCCCTTGACTGTAGACCGGCATTCTTATATTGTCTTCCCATGACTTTCGAGATGTCGTACCTGTATTTTTCTCTGTCCGCAAGTCACCGTCCACAAACTCAAATAGTAAAACCTCACTCTCTGCTTTCCCTCCGCTGTCAATATCTTCCGGCTCGTGATTAACATCTCTTCCCATTCCCTCTATTTCCCAGTCATCCCAAGTTTTGCCTAGTGTATTGTCTCTCGCCTCCGGTACGCTCATTATATCCACCACACCAGCATCCACAACCTCAAACCTGATGGCTCGCGGAATTAGCACCTTGATCTTGGCCACGTCTTGAACAGTTAGTTGTCTCCCGCCTGTTTGAGCTTCAACAGCGGATTTGATTTTTTCAAAGGTAGTTGCAAAGTGCTTTCTTGTGCAGCAGAAGGTATACACAAGATTCAGAGCACGGTGGGTTTGGGATAGGCTTCTAAAAGCATCGGGCCAGGGGATAGATTCTCTGGCGGCGGGATTCGAGCTAGAACGCGAAGTGCTTGATATTCGAGATGAGGTGACTGATGCTGGAGCTGAACACGCAGATTTGCGAGAAGATGGGCCGTTCTGTTGCTTCGTAGGGACGTTATCGGTCGTGGAAGAGCCATTTTCGGCGGGGGTAGAACGGCTCGTCGGAGAGCATTCTTTTACTCCCTGGAGGCAATCGGCTTTCCTTTTTCTCACCATGTTCTGATAAATCACCTGGGGGACCAGGCCCGGTTTTAGGAGCTCAACGCAGGTCTTCCATAGTCAACTTGTCGTGCATCCGAGCGGAATATCACCATTCCGTTTGCGAGTCACTTCTTTTTTTCTCTAATATATTCACTTGACGCCAGAGTTCGAACCGGGTTGGCAGAGAAGAAAGCTCTCTTTCCTCAACAAAGAGACGACATACACGTAACGCGTAAATTGGTTGAGAACCTGAAATTCAAAGTTCTCGTTGGAGGTTAAATTTACTAACATAGAAACTAAACTTGATTGGGACTAGACACCAAACACTAAAACTCAATTGTGCATTATCGACTTATCGGCATTTCAAACCGTTCAAAACGCCGCGAATGGACTAAAAAAAAGGAAAACGAGATCTCCTGGACAATGTGATAATCGAAATCACGACCTTCCGTATTCCAGTTCAATGCAAAACGGATGTTATACCACTAAACTAATTGCCCATATTCTTGGCAAGCTGCTCCCGTTACAGAATTCTGACCCACAAGGAAGACTGTGGCTGGAATGAAAACAATTTGTATGATGAAGAGTGACAAAGTGCGTTTGGATAGCTAAGCGCCTAGCAGAGTACGTACATGTCTAGAGAAAATAAGAAACGAAGGTCATGGGAAAGAAAGATAATCGAAGAACCGACGGACCCATTCTATTCCAGCCCATACATAGGAACCCTCAAAACAGATGAGGAGACGAAATGTTCTAACCAGCAAAATATGCAGAAAAGCCCGCAAGCAACATTTTAAATAAATGGACGGATATATGAACGACAAACTCTCGTCAGCTACCGGGAATGAACCACAAAAGGAGACTGATATGAGCGGGAGTCGACAACTTGGAAGACCCTCTTTCGGGAAAAAAAAGAACGAGGGAAACCGCCGCCACATATTCGCCCTCTGATAGCTAGTAGGATAGATTCGGTATCAAATTTTAGACAATATGCCCTGAATGCTATGGTACGCATCTTTGGCTGCCGCAGGACTTGCAGTCTATAATCAAAAAGAATGTCAGCTTCATCAACACTCAAAAAATCCTCCAACATGCAAGATCTCACCCTTAGCAGATACGGCGTAGATTTGCCATTCTCAATTCCAACCAGGTGAATTTGCTTTCCCGTCGGTTCATTTCCGCTTGCGTCTCCAACTTTCATTCCCTTAAATATTGGAGAATTGAAGGCAACCCGTAGCACGCCGTCGGTGCGCATTATCATGCGAGCAGATTGTACACTTTTCCTGGACTCGGTACTTCCTTCAGCCTCGAGGACATTGACCTTGAAAGTGCCAATGGCACGTTCTTTCCATTCCTTGCCATCAAATTGAAACAATTTGCCCCGGCAAGAGTACCATGTCTTCTCCCCTTCCTCGCCAGTTTCAACTTAAAAAATAATACCAAAAGTTAGCGCCCTGTAGTAGAAGTTCAAACCATTCACGTAAAAAGGCCACATACTCTCCTGTTTATAAAATCTCTCGTCTTCCTTCACGTCCTCTAGTCCTTCAAACGCTGGACGCGGCTCATTTTCTCCTTTCTCCGTTTCTTCCTCATCATCATCCGATGCAGCACCGAAAGCCTTAGCTTTTGATGCACCACCAAGAGTAGTAGCGCCAGCAGGGGAAGCGAAGCTAGTTAACCGCCCTGTAGATGCAGGCGCTGAGGAGATAAAGCTAGCAAAAGCGCTTGACGCGAACCCTCCTGAGAGTGATCCGAACGGGGATGCTCCAGTAGCTGCGAAGGGCGATGGAGCGGCTGCATTTGGGGACGGGGAGTTCTTTTTTTCCTCAGTGCTACCTTCTGTAGGTTTCATGGGCTTGAAGACGGATGCGGCGCTTCCGATGGCGCCAAACGGTGATGTTTCTGAGCCCGCAAAAGCAGCTAAACCAGATGACGCGAATGCCGATGCAGAGGTCACAGGTTGACCCTTGGTGATAGATTCGGCTGGTTTGGACGTTTTAAAGCTGGCAAAAAGAGATGCAGCCGAAGTATTGGCGAACGGATTTGGTAGCGATGCCTGTCCACAAACGTCAGAAAGTCTCTTTTCATGAGGAAGCTGTAAATAGGCCGAAAGTACCTTAGTAGACAAATCGTCTTTCGAGGCGTCCCTTTCCTGCGAGGCATCTCGATGTCTTTTCTTCTCCGGCTCACCTTCTTCCGTGCGATTAGTTACAGGTACCTTCAGGTTTTCTGTGTCAGCTTTGTCTTGTCCCTCGCTTTCGATCTCATTCTTGCCCATCTTTAGGTCTTCCTTATCGAGTTGATCCCTACTTCGCTTCTTTTTAGGACTTAACATTCTCTCGGCTTCATTTAACGGCGTCTTCGATGGCGATGGCGTTCGTTCGCGGTCCGCTTTCTTCTCCAGCGCCTTTAGGCGGTCATCTGGGCTGTCTTCAACTTTCGAATCTCTTGATCTCTTTCTCCTGTGGCCGCTCTCGTCCTCCTTCATATCTAAATCAGCATTATCTCCATCTTTGGATTCGTCAAAAGATCGCTTTCGTCTTAGGCGACCTCGGTCGTTTCCGTTTGGCGGGACGGATGTTTGGGAGGTTACTGCTTGATTTTCGGGAGACTGCGGTCTCGAAAGTCCAGCTATAGAGGTCTCCTTGAGTTTTTGGCGGATAGGACGTTCGCCGGATCCATCTTTCTTCTCGTCAGAGACTGGTTCACTTATTGTGGCTGACTCTCGTGTCGGCATCAAAGGCTTCGTACCTTCTGAAAGCTCTTCTGCATCGCGACTGCGAGACTCATCTTGGATTTTCTGTTGGCCTTCTTAATGTCAGAGCTTTATCGATCGATTTGATGTTTTCCGTACAGCACCGACTCCAATGCGTACCTTGTTCCGGAGTATCTGTACCTTTTGAATAAAACACATTAGCTTCACTTTCCGATACGTTGCAAGGCTGCTCGCTCTTATGATTTTAAAACTAAGAGCTCTGGTCATTTCTTACCTTTCGGAGCACTCTGGAAGTTATTATGGAATTCTAGATGGTCAAGGGGCCATGAGTGGCGGTTCACTTTAGGAGAATCGGACATTGCCTTGTGCACACTTACCATTTGATTTCCCATTCTGTTCATTTGTTTCCAGATCTGCCATTTTGGAATCTCTCTCTTCTGCACAGTCTGATTGCCTTGTTGCCGGTGTCTGGGTGAAAAGTGTAGAAGGTCGGCAAACTTGGTGGGGAGGGACAGAACTGTGTTTTTGATGATTTGCTGGGTTGATTGGCTTCGACAAATATCTGATTGGGGGGGACAACGCAAGGGCCAAACAGCCACCTGAAAAGTAGAGATTATACTAGATGCTATTATAGGAGCTCAGTCTTCATTCACCCTCCCGCTTTTTCATGTGTTTTCAACTGCTTTGTTGAGAATGTACACACCGAAGCTGATTGCGTTGGTAACCGGCACTATTATCTACTCTACCTTGGTTCGAGTGACCGCTGACAGCGTCATCGGCGTGGGAGCGTGGCAGGATGTAATTCGACCTGATTGGTATGTCCCTCAGTGGTAGATGGAGGGTGTTGGCAAGTTTTGAGAACCTGGTAAGGCTTTTTTGAAGTTCACGGAACTGAATATGTTAAAAGGGAATATCTGAAAGAACTGAATGGAATACTAATTCAACAAATATAAAATAGAGGCCTCCATAAATATTAATACAAAGAACTGACCAGAAGTATGGAGTATGGTCCACAGGTTTCATTGATTTTCCAGCCTTCCATACCCAGTCTCAATAGTCATCGCTTGGTTAACCTCATAATCAATCTCCAAACGCCATCATAGCCGTGTTTTCAGCTGATAAAGCAAAGGCAACCAATTCCAACGTAGAACACAAGGAGCGGGTATACTGCCAGGAAGACTCTATTCTTCACAACTCCAGACCCACCTAGAATGCTAACACCCGCTGCGAGAGACCACGCAACTAGAACGATGTAAACCGGGATTCGGGGAATGACTGGTAACCCTAGTGCACTGAGTAGTGCAGCAATTACCAGGGGAAATATCGTATAGCCAATCAGGCAAACAGACTGGAAGAAGGAACTATAAAAAAAAGGTAAGTCAGTTAAATGGTAACAAACAAAAACGGCAAGGGAAACATACATATTTGCACCAAGCAACTTGAGTTGTAACGTCACAACTGCCTCTCCAATCCATATAATACAGAACATACCAGAGAATACTAAACTCTTCTGCTCTTTTGATGCTGCAAACGAGAGAAACATGCTCAGCAAGAGGCAGAAGACCAGTGGACCCCTAGAAACTATTAAGTTAGCCAACAATACGTAGCCGAATTCCAGCGAATATCAGCTTGAACAGACCAAAGATCCCAATCTCTCAAGCCCTCACTCATGCCGCCCTGCAGAACAATGTCGGCATCAGGCCATCTCCCCACCAAGCCCCTAACACCCGCAAATCCATTCCCGAACCCTGCTGCCTCACCTCTTTCCACGGTACCGGCAATTCCTCCACCTCCACGTTGTAGCATACCTCCGAGCAAGTACTTTGGCCAAAGTACCTGTTTCATTTTCTCCCATACACCAAGAAAATCGCGGGATAACGTGTCCCATACTGATTCATCAATCGTGTTTACTGGAGCACGGCGGTCTTCACCGGGAATAGAGGAAGTGAGATACGAGCCCGTTATTCCACCTCCGGATCTAGAGGACTCCCCTCTATCGTTATTGGAAGAAGATATGTTGCCCGTTAGCGGGGTTCGGTCGGTAGTAGACGCGAGGGGGTCATCGGCTTCGATAGCTATGCAGAAATAAAAGGAAAGAAGATTGAGTAGTTAATTCTCATAATTGATCTCGAAATGCCGGCTAGCCACATACCGTCATCAGCATCGATGAGGTCATTTTCAAATGAAGATTCATCATCACGCTCAATCACAAAAGGACTCGCTGTTCTGCTGCCTCCAGACATGCTGCTAGGCATCATTGCCATCCTCCAGCTCGTTATTTACTTGTATCACAACACCAAAGTCATGCGCGCAATGGAGTGGATGGAAAGTAATCCGAATATATTCTTCTGCGACAAAACTCCCGCTTCAAATCAATAATGTTGTTCTCCCCATTTCTTCGAACTTGCAATACAAAGACCAGAAGAGGTGGCATCAGTGCTATTGGCTTCCGCAGCAAGTTACCTGATTACGTAACAGTTCAGCATATCATCAATCACGTGAATGCAACATCCAAAAGAAGACATCAGTTCGGTTGTTTCCAATAATAACCAATAGTCCCTGTCGAGTGTGTAGACACAATGCAAAGGCCATAGCGACAAATAGCAATAATAAGAAATGGGATATAGCTTAACTGAGGAAATACTAAAACAATACAATGCAGAAGAGAATTGCAAGCACCCTATTCCCCAAAGCCATAAAGTCCTGCGCCTCAAGCACTTATGCTCACGCCTCCCTACCATGCTTGCCCAGTCCAATGTAACTATTTTCAAGCTATGTCTGTCTGCCCTTAGCCGTCCCGCCAAACCCATAACATAAAGCGTATAATTTAACAACAATGCAATCAAAAACAAGACTCGTTGAGAGCGAGTAGTCATAAGGTCATCAAGTCTCGACAATAATCAAGATCTCCACGAGTCTATCAACCAAGAATTGCGCCTCGCCTTTCCATCTTCCGTCACGCCAGACATCCTGTACCCAGAATCGACACCGCGCTTTCCAATCTTTGGAATCAAATTGCCAATTCCACTCCCAATGGGCGGATATGCTGCTGGAACGAGAGCCTGACGTGCCTTTCCCATTGTCGTGAACACTCACGTTACCGAAATGACGTGGCACAGGACTGGTCGCCAATCCCTGTCGATGTCTCCATTCACGCTCCGCTTTTTCTCCGGCACGCTGAGCTACAGCTTCTTCATCCTCCGCCATGTAAAGGTCACATTTATTACACTCTGTGCAACGTGACCCCGGATTAATGCGGAAGTGCTCACAAAAGTGCTTATATCCTTCACCTTCCTCTTCATCGTCGGGTAGCTCTTCATCCGACTGTATATCCAGGTCGGCGGGGCCATCAAACCCGACTTCCACAAGCGCTAGGTTTTCTTGATCCCTGACACGACGCCCACCGCGGAAGGTATTACCTCCCGGTTGTTGGAGCGGTGGCCCAAGAGCTTTGCGGCAGAGATAACACATTGAATATCCGCACACACACGTGAGCTTGTTGCAACCAGAGGACTTGACGAAAGATAAGCCACATCGTGGACATGTCCGTTTTATCGCGGCCGTTCGAGCGGCTTCGACAGTTGTTCTGAGGTTGAGGAGAAGAGGCTCATGACATATATGGGGATCCTGCCATGGCTTATGACATGTCACGCAGCTCTCCCGTTCGCAGGATGGATTTGAGCAAGTAAATCGTTGGTTTCGCGTTCTCAGACAAAGATTTCGCACCGACGCACTAAATATTAAGGGTATTGTGGTTGGACAGAGAAGGAGAAATGCAGTGAGAAGGACAATCAGGAAGGGTATCATATCAAGAAGAACCATGAACATGCAAATAGTTGGTAATAAGCTTGCGCGTCGAAAACGCCAAGTCAGGCCCTTTAAAGGAGGGTGGTACGCAGGATCATATTCAGCGTACGAACAGAAAGGGCAACGAACAAGTTTCAGTTGCGACTTGAGAATACACTCTTCTGCAAGCCTACTTTCGAACTTGTGGTATGTTTCGCAGCCCGCTTTGTCGGCTAAAATGGCTCGTTTGACGAGTTCTGCATCCAACATACCGTTGCAAATGCCATTTTGCAATGGAGCCAAACATCGAAGTGTCGACTTGTCGGTGTTGATGGAGTTGCTCCAGCCTTGTCCAAACAGTGCTTCGTGGACAGTCCGCTGAATGCAAATGAAGCATATAACATGCGATGCTTCAGAGCACATTGAAATTTGCTCAAAAGTCGCATCTGAGAGACAGCAACTGCATTCGTATAGCGCATCTGCGGCTTTTGCTTCCGATTCATTGAGCTCATGCGCCAATTTTAGGTCCTCATTTTCCTGTTTTTCGTTTCTTTGAGAAATTACTGGGACGACGAATGTATTGTGTAACTCTTCATCTAATTCCGCGCAACCGGTTCCCTTCAAGTGAGGGAGTATATCCCCATTAGGCTGCCGTTGCCAGACTAATAGAGGTGGCTCTTCCTTTTCTTTACTCTTCTTGAAGGAAAGAATATTGCCTAGTGTCACACGCCAAGTTTTGCGGGATAGATGCTTTAACGTTGGGCGAGCTCGGATATAGGAATAGTTGACCTCTGCCAGGACAGCGTCAATCGCGCTTCGACTAATGGAACGAAACTCATGACATAGCGTAGCCTTGACAGCTTTCTTATAGTAATCGCTCCTAAACATTTCTTCAACTGGCACGTTTTTCATCCGGCCAGATTCTTCATCCCCTTTATTCGACATCCGCCTTGATGCCTGCTTAGAATCTCCATCTGTTACCGTAGGAACATTCCATCTTCCTTTCACCCACTCATTCCGATACCGCAATAGCTGCTCCACACAAACTTGTAGCCTACTATTTCCATCAAAGCGGACGAGTAATTCACGAAAGACTTCGATCTTCACGTTAGGGAACAACTCTGCCAGAATCACAAGTGAGTTATTGAGATCCGCCCTCTCACATTCTTTCTCTTCTTCGTTGCTGAGGATCAGTGCGGGGCATTTCGACTTGGAGGTGGTTCCGAATGGATTGTTGCGGAGTGCTTCGATGAGAGTAGTCGATGTCGATGCTGTTACTGGGGAAGATGAGGACGACGACGGGGAAGTTGTCGTGATCGGTGCAGCGGGAGTGGGAGCTAATGACGTCGTGGAGGCATTTGCCGATGAAGTGAGTCCTTTACCACGAGAATGGGAGGATTTGGAACTGCGAAAAAATGGAGGCAAGACCATCCTGTTATATATTTAAGTAGAAGCCTGAAAGAAAAGGCGTGCTTTTCTGCTACATATTCAAATAGGTACTTGTGAACACCTCTGGGGAGCAAACAAAGGTAATGATGGTAAATGAAGTTGGACAGATTCACTGAGAGATGCCTGCAAGTTTGACTCCATGTTTTGGTGTTTGGGTGATGGTATCCATGACTAAATGCACCATAGTTCTGCAACCAAGAATGGTCTCCAGACAGCCAAAGATTGCCCTCTGCTGTTAACAGTTGGCTTCAATGGAATCCATCAGGTCTAAGCACGTTTCCATCCCGTGATGATGTTGTCTGATCTACATGTAAAATGCCACAGTTGTAATATCTGTTGTTGCATCCTTGCAGACTGGCCTCCATGACTGACGAATGAATGGCCTCTTCATATCAACCATTTTTGAAGGATAGTAACGTTGCACAAGGTTTTGAATCGCATTATTATCCTCGCCTCTAAAAATAGTGGGCAAAGCGCCTTACCTTTCACCTTGAATTGACATGTACTACATAATTATACTTCAAAGAACAAGAATGAATAGTGGGCGAGATTTGATGCCAGGTCAGACAATCGGCAAGCACGGGAGGCAATATCCTACTTTCTGGGCTTGACAAGGAACCGAAATGCAAAGCAGGCACCCGATTCATCTGAAATTGTTGGGGAGGCCAGGGTAGAAGGTTGGAGGCTAGACATGGTTGGAGCAATGGTTGTAGACCGCGAACTACGGCAGCCTACCATGGATCACTTGCGATTTTATCTCGCCGTCCATCCCGTCCACATCATTATGAAGTCATCTGAGAAGGCCAAAATAAAAGGAATAATTGCAACTCGAAACTTAATATTTACAGTACATCCACCATGGAAAACCAAAACAAATAACTATAGTCTTCATGCACCTGCCTTGAGTGGCTAGGGAGACATTTTGCCAAATAAGCCCGAAATACACCCGATTTTAGATGGCAATAAATAGGCGTTAAGAGGCAGGATGAGTCAACTGACATCATCGGTGGAAATTTAAAGCTTCGCAGTCTTGCTCGAGACAAGCTCTACACCAGCACCAGCAATGGCTGGCTTACCGGTCTCAACAACAGTCGTCTGGAAGATGACCACGTGGCCCTCCTTCCACATCTCGGTTCTGAGAGTTTGACCAGGGAGCACAACTCCGGCGAATCGAACCTTGATGTTCTTGAAGGCACCGAACTTGCTGAAAACGTGCTTACCAGAGACACCCATCGAGCAAAGTCCATGAAGAATGGGGGTCTTAAAGCCACCAACTTTGCTAAATTCCGGATCGATATGGAGGGGATTGCGGTCACCATTGAGGCGATAAAGCGCAGCCTGGTCTTCAGAGGTCTTCTCCTCAATAACAGCATCTGGCTTACGCTGAGGTGGCTTGTATGCAGCAGTCGCGGCGGCAGGGCGGCGAGCAGATGGCTTGCTAGGGCCACCAAAACCACCGCTTCCACGGATGAACATGGTGGATTCATTGTAGAAAAGCTCCTCTCCAGTCTTGGCATCCTTGGTCACGTATCCATTAACAACAACTGCGGCGTTGCCCTTATCGACAACATCGATGAGTTTCGGGTAAGACATAGTTTTAGCAGCAGTTGGAATTGGGAATTTCCTGATCTCCAAGTACTGCTCGCCATGGAGCAGCATCATGGGCGAGAAATTGGCAACGATTTCACCCATATTCCATGGGACGTCGGTGTTAAACCATGGCACAACTCCAAAGGTGGGAAGAGGCTGGAAATTGTCATCATTCTCGTAAACGAGTGGAAGCTGAGTTCGCTTAGCACCGAGGCTGACGTTGTAAAGAATAACATCGCGGTCGGTATAGTCAAATGGAGTTCCTTCCGCCTTCATTCCCTTGGCAGTTGCGATTGCGTCTAGAATCTCCTGGTTCGCGTCACCACTCTTCGCCGATCCGCCACTCCTGTTGCTCATATTCTCCATAATGCTCTTCATACCAGCCTGGCCATCCTCTGGATGGTCTGCGCGACCGTCATCGAAGTTGGTGATCTTCTCCCACATAGCAGCGATTGCTTCGGGAGTCAATTGAACATCAACGGGGAACCCGTGCCCACCAGATCGCTGCCATCTGGTTCTGCCGAACCAACCGCTACCACATTCGTACAAGCCCTTCGTAGCTGGCTGGGGCACCATGTCAGAGCAGAGAAGGACCACAAATGGAGCAACTTGGCTAGGTTTGAATGCCTGTACAACCTCCTCGGGCATAACAGTTCGCGTCATCTGAGTACCGGCATTTGGGGCGATTGTATTGACGAGGATATTGTACTTGGCACCCTCAAGGGCCAAGGCCCGGGAGAAGCCTAAAATACCCAATTTCTGCGACTTGTGAGAATGATTTACGTATAAATGGATTATGAAATTAAACTTACAGCAGCAGCGTAGTTGGCTTGCCCGAAGTTACCATAGATACCACTAGTACTAGTAGTATTGACAATCCTTCCATACTTTTGTTTCAACATGTATGGCCAAGCCGCCTTGGTAACGCTATATGTACCACGGAGATGGACATTGACGACGGTATTCCACAGGTTGTCATCCATGTTGGTGAAAGCCTTGTCACGGAGAATACCGGCGTTGTTGACAAGAATATCAATACGACCAAAGGCATCAATTGCCGCCTTTACAACAGCTGGGCCATCTTCGACTGACGCCTTAGAGCCGACAGCCTTAGCCCCCATATTCTTGATCTCCTGGACAACAGGTTCTGGGTCGACCAGATCGTTGACAACGATGGAGGCACCTAGTTTCGCAAAGAGAAGGGCGTAAGATCGACCAAGTCTATAAAGTCAGTTAGATTCAGCTGGACAAAAGTTCCTGCATGACAACATACCCGGCCCCGGCACCTGTGATCAAAGCGACCTTGCCAGTGAAGTCAGGTTCCTTAGCAGGAGGGCTACTCGGTAGTTTCATTCCTTCCTGAAGCAAGTCCATGAAATCGTTGGGGCCTGTTGGGTAACTTGGTTCGGAGAAGTCATTGACTTGGTTCCATTTAGCTAAGATTGCAGCAGGTGTAAGAGAGTCGTCCGTTTTCAACAAAGCACCCTTGGCACGCTCCCAGCGGATTTTAGCAACATGGCCGGCGCCAGCTTCAAATATAGAGCCGGTCTCCTGGCAAGAAGAGTGGACAAGGTAGCCGACTAAGGGGACAACCCATTCCGGCTTTAGGTTCTCCAAGACTTCTGGAGGCATGACAGTTTCCGTCATACGACTAGCGGCTATAGAACCGGTCAACAACCAGATTACACATATGGGTGGAAAAAATGGCGCATACCGATCGGAGCAATGGCATTGGCGTGAATGTTATACTTGATACCTTCCTTCGCCAATGTCTCAGTAAAACCAACCATAGCCAATTTAGCAGCTAGTTAAGTTAATACTGTATCCAAGTGAGAAGGAATGACAAGATGCGCACCTGAGTAATTTGTTTGACCAAAACTGCCAAACAAGCCTGCAGACGAAGCAGTGTTGATGACTCTGCCGAATTTCTGTTTTCTGAAGTAGGGCCATGCGGCTCTTGCACACTACAAACGAAGTTAGATCCGGGCTCTGGGCTAGAGAATGGAGAATAACCGCTGTAAAACTTCCATACCTTATATGAACCGTAAGTATGGACTTTGTTAATCAGATCCCAATCCTGATCTTTCATGTTCTTGAAGCTGATATCTCGAAGAATTCCGGCATTATTGATGAGAATATCAATACGGCCAAAGTTCTTAATGGCAGTGTCGATAATCTTCTCTCCGAACTCGACACTATCGTAGTTGGCAACGGCTTTCCCGCCTTTGGATCTAATCTCGTTGACTACAACATCCGCGGCCTAATATCATCGTTAGGATGGGCCAGTCAAGATAGCTCAGAAGAGAGATAATGAGTTTAACGCCTGAAAAAAAAAAACGCAAATGGATGCTAACCTTTGATGACTGGCCCTCGCCAGTATGTGAGCCACCCAAGTCATTGACGACAACGTTAGCACCTCTTGCACCGAAGAAGAGGGCATAAGCCTTTCCTAAGCCACCACCGGCACCTGTAACAACCACAGTCTGACCGTCATAGCGTAGTTGCGACATGTTAAAATTTATTAAAACGGAGGGGAGCAACGATAATACAAAAACCGTGCAGGAGGCGAAGCACGGAGACTAAAGCTGCAATAGCTTAGAAGGAAGAAATTATGAGAAGAAGAGTAAGTCGAAGAAGAGAGGTGGATAAAGAGAAATAAGAAGCAACCAAGAGAAGTTGAATGTGAAGGAGGAGGAAGCGGTTGGAGTGATGTCCGGGAAACGAGGTTCGTAAAATGATGTTGGAGCACAACCAGCAACTTTCGAGGTGAACCTCGGTTGAATGGGAGCTACAGCGGAAGGACTTGCGTTTCGACGATCCGAAGAGTGGAAGCCGAAGTCTCCAAAACTCGCGGCAGTTGCCACGAGTGCTACAAAAAATCAGCCAATCAGAAATGTCGTGGCGGGGCTCTTTAGTGGACGAGGGGGAGCCGCGCGCTAAACTTCTATTGGCCAGTTCTTGTCTTTTACGAGCAGTGATGCATGTGATTGCTCCATGGCTTATGAGTTCACATGTGCGGGTTGGTGGAACCTTAATTTGGCCTAGAATGCCCCAGAGAAGCATAGGACTGTGAAATTTCCTGATGTTTTTACTGTTCATGGGAGGGAAAGAAGGACTTCTAACGGTGTAGATATAATTGTATCTCTCGACGTTATTCGTTCGCATCATGGGTCTTCGTAATATTCTCCCGTTGCTTTTAGTCAACACCATGAAGCGAGAGCTAGGATTACGTCATCGTGTAACTAGTTAAGTTACCACATGCTTCTCACAGGTGAATGATTGCTTGTGATAGCTGGGGAAACTCCGTGTTCAAGCATTAAAAGAGCAGGAAACGAAAGACAATGCAGCAAACATTCGATAACAAGTCCCAATATTGTATTCCTTTCCTGCTTGAGAGGTTGGAACTCCATAATGCTCAATATGCGAGTGACCCAAACCGTCCACCTTTTTTTCTTGGACTGAACGGCGTGCAGGGCGCGGGAAAGACGGTGCTAGTGAGTTCATCTAGGATAATACTGTAGCTATAGAACAAAGAGTATAGCTTGTATTTGATTTACCGTGCTGTTGTTTCGTAGCGGATTTCCGCTCCATTGGTTGTGGCCCCCTAACCTCGCAATACAGGTAACAACTCTCCGCTCCACCCTTTCCGCTCCGCCGTACAACCTTCCCACGATTTCCTTTTCCCTCGACGACATCTACCTCACGCATGAGGACCAACTTCGCCTCGCCGCTTCTCACCCAGACAACCCCCTTCTCCAACACCGCGGGCAGCCCTCCACCCACGACATCCCACTTGGCAAACAGGTCTTTAATTCCCTGCAGAAGGGACTCCCAACAAGAATCCCGGCTTATGATAAGTCCGCTTTCAATGGCCAGGGCGACCGAATCCCGGAGGATCGTTGGGAATTAGTCAATGATGTTGCGAACGGTGGGGCAAAAACTCGGGTGGTGATCTTCGAAGGATGGTGTGTGGGATTTCGCTCACGACCAGCTGACGAAATCCGCGCCGCGTGGGAAGAAGCGGTAAAAAAGAAAGAATCAAGATCTTATGACGGGCAATTGGCCAGCGTCAAATTAGAAAATGTATTGGCGGTGAATGACGCACTGAAATCATATGATGCCTTCACGGAGTAAGTCATCTTTAGCTTGAGATTCCCTATCTACCTATATAAATACTAACTGGCTTCGAAACTGACGACATGCAAATAAAGTCAGCTAGATGCATTTATACACATGTATGTCTCTTCTTCCCTTTTGCTTTCTCCCTACCTCACATATTCCCCGTCCACTATCTCCCTACTAAAGATCCAACCTCAGCGACGCCAAAGACACATACTACGTCTACGACTGGCGTCAGGAACAAGAACGCACCCTCCTAGCTAGTAAAGGCACCGGAATGACACCAGATCAAATTATCCAATTCGTCAATGGCTGTAAGTCAAAATTGCATATTTTCCTTGAAACTATTATTCCATGCAATCGGGTTCTGACGGAATCATTCCTCAGATTACCCTTCGTACGAGCTCTTCACGCCGGCTCTGAGAACCGGCGTATTTAACCCGGCCGGACGTGTCATGCATCTTAAAAATGATTATTCTGCGTTCTCATGGAAAGGAAAACAGCTCCGGCTTATCCTTGATCGGCAACGAAGAGTGTCTAAAGTTGTTAGGATATGAATGAGCCAATTGCCTCTATCCCTCCTGACGTTTCTCATCGTGGCACAAGAGACTATATTTTTGAATACAGTGCTGCAGTATGTCTAGAACAGTGAGCTCATAGATGCAAGACAAATAAGGTATTTTTAGAATGGTTTCGGTCGCCTGTGTCAGTGCAAGGTCCCAAGGTGCAAAATATCAAACCAGCATAGGTTCGCAATATATTGACCTCACCCTTCGCCACGGAAGGACCAATTGTGCTTTATTTTGGCAAATAAAATGAAAAGTACAGAAAAACGAACTCGCCCGCCAAGATATGTTCAACCGATCGAATCACAAATGAAAGCCAACCATGCTTGGGATATCAAATGCCAATTCATACTCGCCAGAAAAGAAAAGCAATTGAGTCTGATAAGAAGCAGAGGGGAAAGTTCAAAACGGTCGCTATACAAGCACAATCCTTGGATTAATCATCTTTTTTCCTATCAATTTCTCCCACTCCAATGCCACGACCACGACCACGTACATTTCCCCAATTGTCAGGCGCCTTTGTCGAGAAGGAATCCTGCCGACTGCCTTGTCCAGTCCACCCATACGGAGGCGGCGTACTCATCCTACTACGCTCTGATGCCTCATGTAACTCAATTAAATCCCCGTCACCACCAATACCTAGGTGATTATGCGACTGGATCGGTTGCTGGAGCTCATTAAGCCCTGCTTTGGCCTTTGTAGCCACCTTGCGAAACCAGCCTTCAATTGCTCCGCCAATATTTTCTAGACCAGTTGTTGAAGACGTAGATACCGAATCGAAGGATACCCGGTCATCGTGTCCAGAAACAGAGCCTGGTTGTGAAGGAATCGCTAGATTCGGTAGATGAGTCTTAACAAAGGCATTGAGTTTATCGGGCGCTGGTCCAGGGCCAGTAGCATTACGATCCAATGTGCCAACACCACCAGGTCCAAATAACACGATGCTGCGACGACGTTGATGATGCCGATAGGGGGAGGAAATTTGTGAACCCGGCGTTGATTGATTACGGACACGCGAAGTAGGTGAATGGGATAAATCTTTCTGTGTCTGATCCTTAGATGAGGACGTATCGAAGTCGGAAAATGTTTCTGAATGTGCCTGGGATTTTCGGCGAGCCCTAGGGAAAAACCCCAATGTTCTTTTGGGAACGCGACCCAGCTCGACCGGCGAGGAGAGTCCTTCAACTTGTACCCAGCATTCATGTCCCCACATAGGCGTATTTGTAGACTCTGTATCTGATTCAGTGGACCGGAACGGATCATCCAACTTCGGATTGGGTTCTCCATATGTAAATGCGTTTGCGGAAGCAAGGTTAGGAGTTATGGAGCTGTTATCAGAAAAATCACTTGAAGTGCATGGCTCGTGACTCAGCTGAACAGTTTGTTGATTCGGAGAAATACGTTTCCCTTTTAAACTGCACGATGCAACAGGTAAAACAACAATCTTTCTAGACTGTACACTATCGCTTGGCCAGAAGCCGTTAGCTTTCCTTAACACAGGAAGTGGACAACCGTAGCGTATGGAAACACCAGTAAGACTGTCATTTGGCTGAACGTGATGTATATAAACCAAGGCGTCGCCGTCATCCTGCTCCACTGGAGGTGCGGGCGACGAAGAGTAAGAGTTATCAATTGAAGTCCTCCTTTTGTAATTGCCTTGAGTATCCGGCATATCATCTCCGTTAGCTTGCAATAAGAGTTCTCTCTTTTTTGCCCGTATAATGGCCTGCCGATCCTCTTTCGACCCCCGAAGAATTGGGTTATCGTGTGAAGGAGACGGTCCCCAGGCTGACGGCAATCCGGGTCGTCCGGGGCCCCTAGTTTTGGTACTAGCAAAAGAGTCAGACTCCGAAGATTTCCTTCGTCGATAACCATTTAACATCGGCTTGTTCCTCAATTGCGCATTATTTGCCCCCCAAACTGCCGAGGCTAGTCCCTGAATCGAAGACCAAGAAGAATCCAATAAATCCGTCGCAAACCCAGCGGAATTTTTCCCCTGAGAACTCGCCCGCCCTTCCCTACTCCTTGCTTCACTTGAAAGTGTCCCAAAATCCGACATTCTCGACAACGACCGAGAAAACTGTGATCGTAGCCCTGGATGCCCCGACTGGGAATACCGCGAAGGAGACACATTTCTCGAGCTCGAAAACTCGCCACCCGTCGATGTATCACCACCTGAAGCAACGGCAGCGGCGGGACTCAATCCCGCCTGCTGTGCTACCGCACTTTCCCCCGAGCCGCCTGCTTCATCATCGTCATCTTCCACAAACGATATCAACCGCCGATTACGCGGACGGATAGACAACGAGGCAGCACTTGCCGCCGTTACAGAGCTAGAGCTAGCGTCTTGACGAACTAAGGGAACAGAGGGAGGAGAGTTATGTCTACCCAAAGGGTTTCCGTCACTGCTCATTCCTGTGTCTCCCTGGCCTCTTTTTTACCCCGTTTCTTGCTAACCTTTATCCAATTGGACGCGACACGGGAACCGAAGGGAGGGAAAATGTACTCGATAGAAATCGAGTTGGTAATAATACGGGCGTTTTCTTCCTAGCGGATGAGCGTGGTTTCGGCATATGGTAAAGGGGAAAGAAAAGGGGACGACAACGTAATCCGATTCTTGGGAAAGGTATGCTTTGGCTTTTTTTCCTTCCTAGGAATTGACGAGACTTGCTTCTTTCATGGAGTTATTGTTATCTTTGAACAACACGGCAATGGGCGATGGAGGATAAATCAAGGAGTTCGCTGAACGAGGCTCAGTATTCGGCGAGGGATTATTAGAAAGATAGGCTAACATGGGCGACGGCGCATAGTCGAATTCGTGGAGCCAAAAATGGTACGCAAATAGTCAAAAAATCGAGATATCAATGAAAGTCTCTAGAAAGCTGTCATCACGGAGCTGGCCTCATCCTTCTCATCCGCCGTTTCACTCTTTCAGCCATCTTGTTACCAAGGCGTCATTGCTATTTTAGGAAGCAAGTGATGCTTAGTCATTATGTTGGCCAAGATTACGTAAATATTCATCCATGCAGGTGGCTAACGTACTTCCACACCGAACCGGCCACCAAAATCACCGTATCCCAACTGACTAGATTTTAATTCAAGATATCTCCACGCAACAATGCTCAATTAAATCAAATTAAATTACATGCAGTTAAGGACATCCTCTACTATTATGCTCAAAACTGCCACAGTTGCTGCAGCGTGGTGGAGCTTGTAAGCATGGTGTAGGCTCAGAAGGTGGAGACTTGTGGGGTTAAATAATCTGAGGTTCAACAGGTGCAGCAGGTGGAACAATAAGATCCTGAGCCTCATTCCTAGTTAAACCCCTTGTGTGTTGAATTAGACATCTAGATCTATTCCACTTTTGCTTCTTCATAATGGTGGCACTAACCATCCTGTATTCACAGGCCTTGATAATTTGGTCAAGGCCTTCCACCAGGCTTGGGGGGGGACCCTCAAGGCCTTGTTCCATAATATTCTTGACCTTCTTCACCTGCCAGTGCAATTGCTGTGGATTACTAGGTGTTTAAAGCACCCAGGATGTGGTTGAATTGCTAGAGCTACTGTGTGGGGGGGTAGGGGTCTGGAGTTGAATATCCAGCTGCTGGATGACCTGGTCAGATTTAAATGGGACTATTTCAGTAGCTCTAAAGCTGCTTGAATATTCTGAGTCTTAAAAGACTTCTGCATGCACTGTAGGATAGGCATCTAAGAAATTAAGCTTCTTAATAGTGTTGATTCCAATCTGCATTTGCTGCTGAACTAGACCCCTATATACCCACTTTAATACTGCAAAAGCACTCACATCTAGTGGCTGCAAAAGATGTGAGGAATGAAATGACATGTAAAGGCATATAATCAAATTATCCTTGCAGATTTGATCAAATTCTGGGGTAAGATAACTGCCATGCCCATCCAGGATAAGAATAGAACTGCCAATCTGACATGGTTTTGCTTCTGGAATAAACACCTGTGTGAGCTATTTAATGTTAGAGCTTCAATTCGAGGTGCAGGAAGAATAAAATCTTATTGCCAACTAGGTAAGCTATTTCAACGAAATACTAAGGTGGTGAGAGAAAGGGGGTCAGGGGAGAAGATACACTATATACAGCTTGCAGGCGACTCCCGCTGCCCTAGCCCTAAGCCCTAGATTCTATCGAGCAGCCATGTCTCAGGTCCTAACATTTGAGGCCTATTTCATCTGTGGTCCAGTCATTAGAACTGACATCAAGCCTTCAGCCTGCAAGAAGGCCTTCAAATCAGTCTTCCAGCAGATTCTAATCTTTAAAAATAATATAGGGGGATAGAGCCTATTCTGATGTGTTGACTGCCTCAATCACAGTCACCCATTCATAACTTCCAGGCTGCAGCAGCTTTGCCTAGTCATGATGCTCACTACTAGTAATAACCTTAGTAGTAGCACAGAGCCCCATTGCAAAGCCAGTCTTATCAAAGTTATATATATTCTCTGGCAGGATTCTATGCTCAGCAATTGTATCTGCTAAGATCTTAAACCAGCCCTGAATAACCTTTATATCTTTGCATTTGGCCTGGCCATGGTTATAACAGCATGAATAATAGCTTTGGAGCTCTGAACAGCATTTAATAAGTCTTGAAATCCAGTTCTTGCTGACCTGGGGATGTGGGTTAGGGAATGCTGTAAGATAAGATAATTGGCCATATCCTTAACAAATGCTGGCTGGGGGGGAAATCCTTATTTAGCATGATCCAGCACCCATTGAACTAGCCTATTCTCTTCAGCAGAAGATGGTTTATGTGAATTTGCATGTAAATTCATCCTTGAAGATGAGCCCTTAAGCCAGTCTTGAAGAGTAGTCCTAGGCACATCAAATAGCCTTGCAGCTTCATGAATAGAGGTAATTTCTTGATTTTTTAAAGCATTTATTGCGAGCTCAATTCTCCCCTCTTTCTCAACTGAATTTGAAGAATTTTTCTTGCAAACTGGTGGCATAATTGCGCGTTGAAGTGGAAGGGTAGTTAAATTAGAAGATATTTTGAAATGGTGGCCGGTTCGGTGTGGAAGTACGTTAGTTAATGAATGCGAGTTGTAAGCAAGCACTATGCAGGTAGCTGGGGTCGTAGTTTAGAATGTATATAGCCATATTATGGTAAACAAACCCCGACAAACATTCTGTCGGGGAAGCGTATACAAGGTTGGCAAATAGGCCAGAAAATTGAACTGCTGGTAACAACACTGGAAATGTGTTCCCTGAATAGACAACAAACTCCGAAAACTCCTATGCGCAAATAAACAGAAGTCGCCCGCTACTCCATAAATCATCGCTGAACGCATTTGCCAATTTCCAACGAAATCATTGCAAGATATAAGATAATATGACCAAGCACATGGTTGAAGAGCTCGTCTTCTAACGGGTGCTCGCAGCCTGCTTAGGTATATAAGGAGCAGCTTACATCTGATCTATCCCTAAACTGTCGATACCATTAATCCCGAAGAATTGGAACCTAAAACAACAAACCGCATCCGTTAGCAAGATGTGCAGACACAACGTATGAAGAACAAAACGATATAAACGTCCAAACATGGTGATCGGGTGATGACGTACCAATCTTCGACATTTAGGGTCGGAGGCACAACCGGCCCTTGACCTCGTGAACTATTGCTCCAGTTGTCATCCTGACTGGAGGCATCTAGGTGCATATTGCCGTCAAACATCCACGGCTGAGTCTGCATCGCCATACCGGACTGCAAATGTTGTTGATGTCCCATGGCACCCATCCCAGGCATGCCGTGCATCATTGTGGGGCTCTCATGTGGCGCTCGTGGCCCTCGCGAAGGCAAACGTTGTTGTTGATGCATTCCCATCGCTTGAGAGCCCATTCCTGTTGGTTGCAGATGCTGCGACATTTGAAGTTGGGGATCGACTGCGTTGGCAGAACCCGGTGAGAAGCCGGTGCCCGATATGTTTGTTCCATCAGGGAACAATTGATCAGGTTGGAAGTTCTCCCAAAGGGATTGTGATAGATTAGGTGAATTTCGGGTGACAAGGAAGAAATCCGGGGGCGTAGTTGGAATAGAGAACGAAGGGTTGAACGGCGACGTCGGACGGGTATTATTTCCGTGGCCGGTTGGACCTAAAAGACCGTCTTTGGAGCCTCTTTGCTGGGGTTGTGGAGACATTTGGGATGCGCTTGTGGTAGGGATTTGTGCAGGCTGCATGGACGGCGTAGCGGCTGGCGTCTGGGGCCGTGACCGTTCATACGAAACTTGATGAGCAGGAGGGCCGTTAGGGATAGAAATATCTAAGTCGTCGAACTTGCGCTTCGGAGCCTCAGCCTTCTTTGGTGGAGGAGCAGCGTCTTTCTTAGTCTTGTGTTTCTGATGACGCTTTCCAGCAGCCCTCTGAAGACGCTCCTCCAGTGCTTTGTTCCCAAGGATAGACTCAAATAGAGTATAGACCATCTTAGCGACAAGCCAGACTTTCGAAACGTCCTTCAAAGCGTTCACACAGATACTTATCCTTTCCTGGGTGGTGGACACTACACTGGGAACTGACGAGCGCATCTGGTAAACATGCATAATTAAAGCCGAAAATAAACTATAGACACTGCGAAGCATGTTAGCCCGATGTCCCAGCTTTAGTTACCATATGAGGAGGAAGGCAGTGCTGAAACTTACATAAATGCAGGGGTATATTTTAGTTGATCGTGGGCTTGTAAATTTTCCACTATGGATGTAATCATTGCAGCAGCCTGGAACGCGATAGTGCGTGATGGGTAGGCTAACCCATCGGCAGCTGCATTGTGTGTGACAGTAGCAGGAGGCATGTGTGCGCGGTGTAATAAGCATAGAGTGGTGCTAGAGGTATATGGTTAGCAATGGAAGATGGCGCACCGCATTGGCCAAAAACATGGGGACGTACTAATAGTGAGAGTGCAATAGGGCCGACCAGAAATGATGCCGGTTTCGCTCCCAATACACCTCCCTTGGGCAATTTTGCAGCCAATCTGCCAATGCCATGTCGCTATGGGTCAAATCCATTGCATTGGTTCTTCGATATTTGGAGGCGACTGAGTATTGTTGTGACAATACAAGACCCATAATCTCGCAGAGCTTAACGTACTGTAGGAAGAACTGGACATGGGTCGGATCGGGAGGAAATTCTGCGACAGAATCGGCCTCGTCCTCAATGAAGTCATCCTCTGTGAGCATCTCTACATCGGAATCATCGATATTGATGTTTACAGGTCGCCCGAGGGCGACAGCAACGGAGCGATCCCTAGTGAATAGAGTCCACCAAATTCTTTTCCATAATCGCTTATCGGCTCTGCTTAGCTGCGAAGCTTCGACACTATCCACATCATGAGTGAGTAACAAAAGAAAAGGAGGAGTTTGTACCAATGCGATACCAACCTTCGATGCATGCCAGATCCTTGTGCGACGATTATCGCGACTCGGGTCCAATAGAAGACATTTTTGGTAACATCTGCAAAAGGAAAATAGAAGACACGTTAATACTTTAAGAGCGATGTCTTTAATGGGCAAATGATAGCCGCTACTTACCCTCGGGGCCCTCCCAGTACCATCCCATCAACACCAAGGCTTGTACAATAGTAACTCTATCATCTTCATAATTGGCATCAAATAAAGATTTTGCTCGTTTATAAAATGTTGTTGCTGCTGGAGTAGTCGACCCATTTGCATCCATCAGTTGCGGATTTGTGCAGACTCTCGAACCTGCGAGGAGAACCGCCTGCAGGAGCAGGATCGAGGGAGGGTTTTTGGGGTCGCGATATCGTTTCATAAAGCGAGTTCGATTTATTATAGGAACAGCGGGCGCAACCCATCTGAAATATGCGTCCACCAATTCGTCGCAAAGCGATCGCGGTGGGAGAAGGAAGGCGCCGCGTTGGTGTAGAATGTCGATTTCAAGACTATCTAGCTCAGTTAGTCTCGCCCTCGAGCCTCTAATGCTCTCGGGGAGAGGGTAATGCACAACATCGGTTGTTCCGTGCCGGTCATGAACTAGTATGGACAGATTAGACGACTCTCCAAGGTACGCTACTCGACCAGCCTCTGTAATTGGCGCTCGTGCGAATTTCGGTTTCATGAACTGTGCATAAGACTGGTTTTGCTGATCTTGTTGTGCAGCCTGGGCTTCTGTCAAGGAGATAACAGGCATTCCATCGACAGGCCTGCTGCGGGGGCCTGTGGAGGTGTCTCTTTGAAGGACGTTTGGGTTGGCGGAAGAATTATCGTCACTACCCGAGGAGGTAAAAATAACGGTACGTTAGTTGAATGAAAGGCATTGAGAAGTATTCAAGGACAAACGTACGGGGTTGCATCCTTAGCCTTTTGGTTCTTTTTTCTCTTAGGGGTTGGGATTTTGCATTCAATGGAGAAAGCGACGCAGTTGGTACAGGGCACACCGAGGCTCGCAGCATCACAACGGACCTAAAGCAGCAACCAAGAACGGCCGTTAGCATCATGTTAAAATAAAGCAGATCCCGCTAAGCACCAGCATGAAATCAAACAAGAACGATGGGGAGGTCGTTTGGGTAAAATTGATGGTTTGTCGTCTGTGGGTACATGAACCAAGTGGTCGAGGGCTTCTCACCTTCCTAGCATGGCATGTCTATAGCAGCCAAAAATATCCTTGTTAGCCACGTTGTATCCATGTTGTTTTTGTTTTTTTTGTTTCCATTTGCCCTTTGTCTTGATCCTCCCTCTAGCCAACGCTCGCCTTGTTGGGATGAAAGCGATGTTGGTGAGAGAGGCAGGCCGAGGTACCGAGGCTAAGGCCAGAGCAGGTCGAAAAAAGATCGCGGTAATCAAACACGAAGTGCAGAACATACCTCACAAGCTCGCGACGCTCGTTGTCTAGAATATAAATACGGCACTGGTCAGCACAAAAAGCTACTTTGAAAACCTTTCCCTTCCCAACGGTTGTACTATCAATGCGAATTGTTTGAAGATGACAGGCTTCTACCCAATTCCCGCCCAATTCCATACACTATTGCTTTGCATCCGCGAAAGGGAAATTCAAACAGAGATGAAAACAATGGTCAAACAGAAAACTCTCTTCACTCACCTCCGAAAGCTAGGATGACCAGTGGTTGTTGTTGCTGCTGCTGCTGGACCAGCGCCAGGTTTAGGAGGATTCGCGAGTGGTTGCTTTTCATCCTGGGTGCTCGTCTTTGTTCCGTGATTTGTTTCGGCTGCTGGTGGTGCAGCAGTAATAGGTGTGGTTGACATTACGGAGGTCTCGCGATCAGTCATGGCTCGATCAGGCGCGGATTCAGCGATGGCGTGGCTCATGGCGGGAGAGGGGATTCAAGGTGGCCGGAGAAGCGATCACCTCCATCCAAGAGTGGAAGCTCCGCTGCTCGAGTTAATTGATAGGTGGAGCTTGTTCCCTTTTTTAATTTTCCCTGTGTCTTGATTCTATATGTAATTATGGTTTGTAAAGAGAAATGCAGTGTCAAATGGGGGTAAGGAAGGGAGAAGAGTTGCAGGACTCGGTTGGGTGAAAAAGGATATGTGAATTTGGATGGATCCTCTGGGATGGTAAGATGGGACCTCTTGGAATGGGGCTCCTCCGTGGTAGCTGGAATTTTTCTTTTTCCCTTTTTGCTCTTCTACGGTTCAAGGTTTGGGGTTGGTTGTAGTAATAGTAGTAGTTAATCGCAATATTATTTCGCTTGCAGGCATAACGATCAGCGAAAAAAAAAAACGGAATAGGAACGAAACGGGAGGCCAGGGATTTGGAGGAGGAATGGAGAGTCAGACGGAAGAGTTTGGGGTGGAGGATCAAGGAACCCCGATGGTGTGGCGACTTAGACAAGGATGAGGGATAATAACAACAGAATCAAGAGGCGACTAGTAGCTATTATATCGTTAGAGTAGAAACGCGAGAAAGTCGACAGGAAACCATTGTGGTCTTGTGTGGAAGGCCTGCCTTTGAGTTGGTTGCAGGGCTATATCGGGAGCGACGATGCTATATTATAAAAAAGGTCTTTGCTTCAGCGTTTCACGAAGGACGGAAACGAACCACTGTTGCCTATAGAGAAAGAAACTGCAAATCTGCCCGACTCGCAATACTGACAAGCAGTCGAACCCTCCCAAGACGTCAAAAAGGAAGATATTGGAAGGGAATGGTGGTGCTTCAAATTGTCTGTTTTGCATAGTTATATCCATACTGTTTTCCTAGTTTGAGGGCAAGGATGGATCCCTCTTCATCAAAGTCCCACCGCGAACTAACTAATACACCTTACGTCTGTGATGATGAGGTAGAAGAAGAAGAAAAGTCGAGATGATCCATGGCGCCTCCTTTCTTGCGCAACATCCCACGAGTATTTGAGCCCTGACGAACACACTGATCTGCCACAATCTGTAACCACATGCCTAACGCCACTTCCCTGCATCCGCCATTTTCTTCCACTACAATGGCCATTGTCAGGTACCCGTAGGTACATACATCCATGCAAGTTGGCAACTGATTCCTGAATTTATTTTCTTAACAAAAGGGCCAAAGCTCAGACTGTGGTTCTATCCGATCCAACTAGCCCGGTCTGCAACTTGGAACTGCGTGATATTTAATATCAGTTACAGTATATGCCCGAATTGCAGGGATTCAAACTAAGACACTGGGAGCTTTTTGCACTTTGCTTTTTTACATTTTGTTTTATTCCTTCCGTCCCCCTTTTCTTTGGTTCCTTTTTAACTATTTTTTCTTCCCAGACTACCTCGAATCTCTATCAGAGGTATTAAAATAAGATGATATTAATGGAGTACAAGGCTGAGTTACCCTCGCCGAGGACGAACTGGACCAGACAGTGTAACCTCGCCAGATGCGTACGTGCGGCTACCAATGGACTCAATTTCTTAACAAACTACTACTCCTCCTATTCTACTATCAAGTCTACTATTGCCTTGAAACGTGAAGCCACCGTTGACCCCATTCATTCAATCGTCCCGCCGGATCATTCCGTGAACAAAGACAAAAGAAAATAAGGGACACGACAGACCCGAGAAAAGCAGGTTTCCTCAAATCTTGAAGTGGTCGTATGTACGAAATGACGCCGGATGACTCGATTCTGCTCAAGAGAGGGAATGAAGCCGCTAGCCTCACGATCAACAACCAATTGACCATTCAGGACACTGGCAAAAATAAGCTAGCATCCAGGGGTTGAATGCTTGGCTTTTTCACATGCCGAACGTTTTGGCCCTCGCCTTATGTACCATTATCTTCTGGGGAAGAGTGTAACGATGGAAGGGGATGTTGAATTTTCTCAACAACCTCCTTCGATTCCTCATGCATGAACTCTACAATTGCTACGTTATCTAGACGCTCTCTGTCTGGCCTCTTACTAACCGGACCTTTTACAAAAAAATGCAACGCTAAGTGGAACACTCGCAGTTCTTCAAAAGTATCTCAGATATCGATCTATGACGGTACATTGGATGGCAGCACATGGTCAGCAGGGCACCAAAACATTTCCCTTCCCCACACTCTGACGGGAACTGTCCGAGACCCAGCGCCAGCCCTAAACGGAGCGGTAGGACATGCTTCTGGCCTTCGTCTCACCCATCACTTCCCGCTCAAAGAGTGCGTGCTCGTAGTACACCGTACATATATATATATATATATATATATAGGACCAACACAACGTCCCCCACACTATTTGCGCCCAGTTTTGACCTCTCCCTTTTGCTCATCTTCCCTTTTAACGTCTTCTTTGACCCCGCCAAACTCTTAAGATTGTCTGCTTCCCCTCGTCTCGCAACCCGTTCTTCTCCGAAATGCTCTCCACCTCTCATCCGGCGGCGCCGTGTGAATCTTAAGCCAAGTGATGGGTTGTACATTATTGGACATGTACATTGTACATCCTTGCGACTCGTTTGCCTAGATATTCATGTTGAAGACGGTAGAGTATGTTAAACCCCTCCCAAACCAAGGTCTTGATATCGCAAAGTGCGTTCCACCTAGTGTACGATTAGGCCACTCTTTGCACTCCAAAGCAAACCCAATTGTTGTTAATATATCCCCAAAGTCAAAGGCTAAAATGCATTCTAATATCGTAGTCTATTTCTCTATTACTGCAAGAGGTGGCCCCCCATATAGGAGGTTAGTAGTAGATTGTCCAGCCAAGGGGACAGAATCATGTGACCCCTAAGCTCTGTGTATATAATACAACTACGGAAAGTCGAAAAAAAGATTTCCATCAAAGCGTAGAACAACTCCGTGAGGTACCTGGGAAAGAATATCAAGGAAACAAAGCATTAACGAGGGCTCTTCAATTGACCAGATTCCTCGTGGCCTCGGTAGTAGCCCGAAGAGCATCATCCTAGACAGAGGCATGCTTTTCCCATGCCATTAGAACTTGACACGCGCTCATTCCCAGAATCCATTAGCTTCCCAATTTTTCCATCTAGAGCCCTTCCCCTAGGTTTCTTCAAACTCAACCCCGGAAATGAACACCTCGCTCAGAAATTCCAGTCCCGAAACAAAAACAGACATTCCACTCGCAATACAAAAATGACTAATCGTAGTCCCAATGTCGAGCCAGCTGCCTTCATCTCGAACCATGTAAAAGAAATTCAGCGTCATGACGTCACTAATAGACATCACAATCATGAACAAAGCAGACGGTGCGACGCCTAGTCGGTGATTGAGAATTCCTAGATTAGCGCTGATCACAGCGAATGGGATCAGGATTTTGAAAATGAGAAGTGCACCCTGGGAGAATGGGTTGAAAACGGGAATAAGGCGCTGGACGCTGTCGAGGGAGAATGAGGAGATGGACGCGATGTTGCCGGTGCTGAAAAAGCCGGATTGGAGGAGGAACAGGAAGAAAAGGGCGATGCGGGCATCGGAAAGGGTTAGGCTCCGATAAGCGTGTTTGGGGCTTAGTGCACCGGAGCAAAATGAGTCTTGGAGCCTCTGTCTCTCTCCATTCATGGTGGGTTTATTGTGGGTGGACGTCGTGCTGGGGGTGGTGGTGGTCGTCGTCGTCAATGCAGATGTATGTAAGTATATCTTGTGCTCTAACCTCACCCATGTGACGAGCGATGTGCAAAATGTAAAATAAAAGAGGCCTTCGTAAGATATCGTGAGGATAATAAATGTAGGTGAAAACGTGAGGAAGATTATGACTAGGCGATGAAGGTAATGGCTATTGGGATAGAGTCGGTGTATAAATGGTAATAAAAGCGAGGAGACTAGAAAAGGGTCAGCGATTGCAATGAACATTTTGAGTGCACTCATACTCATAACAATCCACCCAACTACTTGATTTCCAAATGGAAGGCCCTCCTTTGCCTGTAGAGATGCAATACTTGATCGGGTAACTATTATAGCAAGAATAACCATGCCAAGCTACGGATTGATTAGCTTGACAAACAATGTCTAACTGCGACTGGAAATGATGAGGTTGACTAACTTGAATGCCCATAATAACGCGTGGTCCTTTGCGGAGCGAACTTTTTGCCGCTTGCTTCGACTGGAAAGTAATGCTCTCCTCGAACGCTAAACAAAGGAGGCCCGTCGCAAACATAAGCACTCCCCCCAGCGTGCTGCATACTATTAGTTAGCGAATTGTCCTTAGCTACACTATATGGATCACCAACTTACATCGTATCCGAGCTTTCAATTTTGATTACAGGAAGAAGAGTGAAGATGCTCAACAAGCTGCATCCAAGTGTCCAGGTCGCGATAAGACCTTTGTTCCGGGACAAAAAGTCGATGCCATAGAAGGCCGGCCAAAAGCCTGCGATGAGATAGCAAATAGTGTAGATCTCTCGGTGGAAGTATGATTGAACAAGAGCCTCTAATACTCCAATATATACCAAGAACTGAAGTAAGAATAAGAGGTGACCCGAGAATGTTCGAACGTGCCCCAAGAGGAGTTGTCTCCCTGCTTTAAGTGCCTGCCGTCTTGCGACAACTTCTTCCCAGAAAAATACTGGAAAGATAGCATAAGCATAATAGCGCCAGGAGGACCTTTGAATCCATAATATAGAGTATATGGACACTAGTACCGAGGAAAAGAACATCATGCTAAAAGTCGTCCGGACAGACTGAGAGCTCTGATGCAAAACATGGAGGTCTATAACAGTGGTCAAAGAATATGCGATCCACCCCAGATATCCTGCAGTCACAATTGTTCGTAAGAAGAGCCAGTTGTATGTTTGAAGATAGCGCAATCCGCCCAATACGTCCTCCAGCAAGCTGGATGAGCGAGATATCGCTTCCTCATACTTTTTCCTGGCAATTAGCTTACGGATTGCGGAAACCTGAGATTCGGGAGAACCGTCATGATTGGCAAATGGTCCATAAGGTTTATACCGTAGCGTGGAAGACCGCTTATGTTCTTCCTTCACATGGTACATTTCAAGAACTCCTAGTACATTGGCTAGGGCGGCCATCGCCTTTTCCTTAGGGGTTGCATCGATATAATCAAGTGGTAGCTTGCCCACAGAGTTAGCGGGAAACTCAAGGCCTACCAAGTAAGCCATGAGAGCAGCAACATCTGCCTGGGCAACGTCATGCCGATGAATATGGTCCAGATTCCAATCCGAAGAGAAACCGTCTGCGTGGCCAGGGGCGACTCCCCGGTGGCTGGTCTTTGGTTTAGCGACTCCTGAGCCCCAAACAACAAGGGGAGTACGAGTGTTGTCTGGGTGGCCGTCACCATGGCTACCCCAGTCACTCATACCATGATCAGCCGTGAAGACAAACGCGGTCTCGTCATCTCCGTAGAAATTCTCAACCAATTCGGTAATCTCACGCACACCTTGATCAACCACTTTTATGTTATGTAGATACTCCTTTGAATAAGGCCGGTGAGAATGGCCGGCGGTGTCGAGACCTAACAAATGTAAGAAAAAGACAAGTTTGTCTTCTCTCAACCTGGCATCCAATTCTGGATCTTCTTTTGCCCTTGCAAATAACCTCTTCACCTTATCAAATACCCATATATCCAATTGCGCTCCGTCTTGACTGAAATCCTCCGCATCTTCACTATACATCTCCGCATCAATCCTTCCAGGAACAGCGCCCTCCTTGAACATGGGCAGGATATCCGGGCTGCCCCAACTCCAAGTATGCCTGCTGCGATTGAACACACTGTCGAAGTTAACGGGGTTCAATTTCCACCCTGTAGTCACGGCCGAAACGTCTTCATACAACCCCGCAATGAGTGCTACATGCCCTGGTCTCGACTCGGTTGGGACACGGGTATGTGACACCCCGAACGTGCCGTGCTGGAGGACGCGCGAACGGATGAATGGCGCAAGTGGCCTAGGCCTGAGGTATTCCTCAGCGCAGCGAGAGGCGTCAGGACATGCTTCCGGATGTGGCGATGGGTCAGGAAAGGATTGGAATGCTTTGTCTGCGCGTAGGCCGTCTCCGACGACAAGGAACAATCGTTTCGCGGGCGCTTTGGTTCCAGGTTCGCGTTCTACTTCATGCGGTCGCATTCCACTGACAATTGGGCTAACGAAATAGATATCGAAGATCGAATATGTGTAAATCAGATGAAAAATAATGGCCAGGGCCAGAAACCCTATGCGGCCGAGACGAGCCATGGTTGGCAATTAAAGGAGAAGCGAATAGGTAATTGACCGAGATACTCTGGGCCAAGACAGTAAATGAGGCCCGAACGACATTTATGATGCGTGAGGGCGAAGAGATGTATATTATGTAGGCAGTTAATCTAACAGCCAGCCCTTTACTCCTTTCCCTCCAGGAATAGGAGTTGGCTTGCTAATTATTAGTTAGGTGGTTGTCCAAACGGGAAAACGAAAGCTTCGCTCAAAATTGTTTGTTCCTGGAGTGTGAATACTGGTTTCTGATTGGTTGGGGGAGCTTGGTATTGAGTACCTCCTGGTCCTCGCTACTCACTATTGGGCCAAAAGTCTCTGTGACATCCAGCGTTTCTGGGGGACCTTAAGAGAAAATTCCGATGACGAGATGGATGAGAGGGAAGCCTCGCTCCTGGGCTGATCCTCTCCTAAGGGAAGTAGGAAGTATACATATGAATCTATGGAACTACAACTCAAATTGGCCAACTCGCTTTTCGAATTACAGTCAAATGCATTACACCAAGAAACGGCCTATTGAAAAAGGAAATTAAAGGCCCGTCGATGCCTATCCCTCATCTATTCTCTTTTTAGTTAGAGTGTCCACGACTCGGTTATAGAACTTCGATGCGTGTTGCCGAGAAAAGGTGATGTCCACTGTAAGATAGTCAGGCAGGATTTCAAGTAGCTTCTGGTCACGATTATCATCCAAAAGGGGCATGTATTGGAACTCTGCCGCTTCTAGATCAGTCGTGACCTTGTTATCCGTGTCATCGGCAACAGAAAGCTTAAAATGGAGCGCTGCATGGCAGTTAGCATAGTATAGACATATGTTTTGAATGCTATTACTTACTGCCGTTGAGACCCGTTTGTATGCAATCGTACAAATAGTCTCCATCCCGTCTTTTGACGTCGCGAATAATCAATCCCGTCAGATCGCTATAGAGATCTTCTTTCAGCTGAGCGATCTGAAGTGCTTGTGCGGATTCCGCATTGGCAGCCATGGCAGCTCGCGATAAGCTAGCACCTTTCCCGGTGCTTCCAGGGACCCTTGATTGTTCGACATTTGCGGCCGCATTGCGGGCAGCTATGAGTTTCGCTTGTAACGTTTTGACTTCGTGTTGAGCTTTGCTCAAGTCAGAACTCATCGTCTCAACTTTAGATTTGAGGGCAGAGACTTCATCGTCTCGTTCAACTAGACGAGTCTTAAGTGTTTGCGATTCTTTTGCTATTTCAGATTGCTCAGAAATTTCCTTTTTCAACGATGTAATAAGGGTATTAGATGCTATTAGATTGTCAGTTTCCCGGCGTAGTCCCAGTGGAGGAATAAACTGTACCTGCAGCCAGGTTTTCACATTGTTTCCGTAGTTTTTCCACATTAGCACTGGCTTCAACAATGCCAACTTCCCGTAAACTGCGGTACCTTGCCTCCATGCTCTCTAACTTTTTAGTAACGTCGCCCAACTTCCGCCTCAACGGAGCCTCATTAGGTCCATCCTCTGAAACTAGATTATTTATCGTTCTCCGCGTCTGGCTAGGTGTCGTTGTGTTTGTTTGTCTTGTGAGACCGTTTAATAATGTTTTCAAAGGAGATGGAATCGGTAGGGAAGCATCGCTATCTTCATTCTCGCAAATCGCAGTTTCGTCGAGTTCAAAGGAAGGCTCTTCTTCACCATGCTCGCCGATAGGTTGAGCCTCGGGCTCTGCAGAAGGTGTTCGGGCCATAGTGGCCGTCCGCTTCATCACCTTCCTCGATTTTGGGTCCGGCTTAACCCCGCGCGTACTCGTCGGCGTATATTCAAATTCGTCATCCTTTACAATAGTATTTTCCGATGCACCTTTTCTACCGCGTCGCGTGCCTGCTTTAGCTTCTTGTTTTGGCGGCAGTGGTGGTGCTGTGGTTTCAGGAGAGTCAAGTTCATCCTCTGACAAGTCATAAGCATGATTCTTAGCCTCTTCATTATCTCCTATCTCATTGTCAGGTTCAGGAAATTTCTTTTGCCTCGCGGTCGCCCCTGCTTTCGCGCCTCGCCGCTTCGGTCCTACGACGACAGTGGACCGCGGTTTTCTGGTAGTTGTCTTCGCGTTCGTTGCCTGGGCCGCCGTGGACTTGGGCCGACCCCGTAGTCGCTTTGCCAGTGGAGGAGCGTCTTCCACTGTAGTGTTATTTTCAACTGCACTCAGAAACCCATCCTCGTCGGCGAATCCAGATAATTTTGAGTCAACTTTTCTCTTTGGCATGTCGCAAAGACGACAAAGGTATGTTTCGCAATGACTTCTATTAGTTCAACAGATCGAGTTGCCCAGTCTCGCGCTTTCGCCTGGGCTCCATTCCAATCGCCAAAATAACGACGCGTTGAGGGAGGGCATGTGATCAGCTCCAGCCACAGTTGACTGAACTCTATTTCCGGATAAGCCACGGCGAAACTCGATATCACAAGCCGAGATTGAAGCTTATGGACGTTGAAACTAACGAACACACTCGGGATCGAGATGCTTGAAAACTTGAAATGCTAAGATTCCACCTATCCTATTCCGTTTTTATTCCCGATTGTGTCCTATAATTTTTCGTTCGTTCCCTTTCAGCCTTGCCTTTTCTTGCTCCAAACACCCTCAGGGCCGCAATAGCTATGGCTTCTGGGAGCGCGCGAAGGTGGCAGCAAATAATTCAGGAACTTATTCTTATCGCTGGTACAGTATGGAATTCCCGAACCTCTTCTAGTTTTACGTGGACGCTAATCGATACGTCTTAGTCTCTTTCTACGTATTTCGTCGTTCGATTTCTTCTATCGCGACTAGAATTCGACCCTGAGAGCCAAAAGCATGAAGAAGCAAAGAGGAAATCGGCTGCAATATTGCGAAGGCTAGACCGTGGCGACGACTCGGATGATAGTTCGTCAAGTCGCAAGAAGACAACTCGAAAGCCGAAAAAGGAAGATCTTGTTCTTACGCAGTATGAACAAGCCATTGCGATGGACGTCGTCGCACCGGAGGATATCCCAGTTTCGTTCGATGACATTGGTGGCCTTGATGACATTATTGAGGAACTGAAAGAATCGGTGATATACCCATTAACAATGCCCCACCTTTATCGATCATCATCCTCGCTTTTAAGCGCCCCTTCCGGTGTTCTACTATATGGCCCTCCCGGATGCGGCAAGACAATGTTGGCAAAGGCTCTCGCGCATGAAAGTGGAGCTTGTTTTATCAACCTACACATTTCAACATTAACAGAGAAATGGTACGGAGATTCAAACAAATTGGTCAACGCTGTGTTTTCTTTGGCTCGAAAATTAGAACCGAGTATCGTCTTCATCGATGAGATAGATGCCGTGCTGGGCACTAGAAGGAGTGGTGAACACGAGGCTAGCGGTATGGTAAAGGCTGAGTTCATGACGCATTGGGACGGTTTGACTTCTGCCAATGCCATGGGCCAACCTCAACGTGTTATGATCCTTGGAGCAACCAATAGAATTCAAGATATTGATGAAGCGATCCTCCGGCGAATGCCCAAGAAATTTCCCGTGACGCTTCCTCCAGCTGATCAACGACTGCGGATATTGGGTTTGGTTTTGAAGGACACGAAAATTGATAGAGAGGATTTCGATACACGGCTCCTCGTCCAGGCGATGGCTGGCATGTCAGGAAGCGATATAAAGGAAGCCTGCCGCGATGCAGCCATGGTACCTGTTCGGGAATTAATCCGGAAGAAACGGGACACAGGCACATTGATCAACTCCGTAAACCCTGATGAAGTTCGAGGCCTGAGAACCGATGACTTCTTCAAGAAAGCAGGCGGAGTAAGGCCCGCAAATAACTATTCTGAGGTCGCACAAAGGGCAGTTAGCAAGTCGCAATCAGAGAAGGAGTGGGCTACGGAATCAGAGTCTGATAATGTCGAGCCTGAACCAAGGATCACTCCTGTTGCTGATGGCCCTGATTGAATTGGCACAGTTGAAAATGCATTTCATATTCGGGTCCAATATTAGGAT
Organism: Amauroascus verrucosus; assembly: GCA_001430935.1. Taxonomy (NCBI): domain Eukaryota; kingdom Fungi; phylum Ascomycota; class Eurotiomycetes; order Onygenales; family Onygenaceae; genus Amauroascus; species Amauroascus verrucosus. The sequence goes on from LJPJ01000709.1 coordinate 66,994, forward strand.
AGTTTTCGATGCATATACCATGGATGGTACTTAGATTAGCATCTAAATAATCTTGTATCCCGGCGTTACTTAAGAGCGGGCGGGAACACAGCTGAATTTAGGATGAGTTAGAACTATTATTCTGGTCTTTTGACGGTTTCGTTTTGCAGATCGCCCCTATCTCAATGGTCTCCAAAAAGAGCTCTGCTCCCTTGAAACCCGTGATTGACCCTAGAATGTTCAATAGAAGAAACTTTTCCCGCATTACCTAATCCACGCCAGCTGCAATGACGCGATTTTTAGTCGCAGATCACTCCGCCCTTTAGAACTCCGCCGGGAAAGCTGTCGGCCTGCTCTTTTCACTCTCTTATGCTCGGGTAGCTTTTGTATGACTGGCTGTTATCATTGACACTATAATTCTTGCGGGACCTATAATCCACTCCCCTCTCTTGTCTAATTCTCTAATTACTCGTTCTTTTTCTCCGAGTTGTTTCGCCTATCACTCAAATCAGTGAGGTTAGTCATGTCCAACTCGGAAATCTCCTCTGGCGCCAATGGCGGTGCTTCTGAAAATGAGAGTGCCGTACGAAAAGCATTCTCGAAAGTCGATATAGCAGGTCATGACCTTCCTCCCTCTCCGGCACCGTCCAGTCCACGGACGGAAAGGCGGTATGCGCTTGCTACAGAGTTAGTTTATACAGAGGGCAATGATCAGTACAAAGCAAGTAGCGTGCCAATATATCAGGTATGTTGGCCTTACGCACTCACCATTTACGGACACATTTTTGAGCCAGTCCAATTCTTGATAGAGCGCGACATTCAAGCAAACATCCGGCGGGGGTGGTGGTGAATATGACTACACCCGATCTGGAAATCCCACGAGAACGCACCTTGAACGGCACCTGGCCAAGATAATGTCTGCCCAACGAGCCCTAGTTGTTTCCTCCGGGATGGCGGCTTTGGATGTTATTACCCGCTTACTGAAGCCTGGAGACGAGGTTGTTACGGGTGATGACTTGTATGGAGGCACACATCGTCTTTTGAAATATTTATCGACACATGGAGGAATAATAGTGCATCATGTTGATACAACAACACCAGAAAAGGTGGGAGAAGTTCTTGGGCGCAAAACTGCCATGGTGTTACTCGAAACGCCCACAAACCCTTTGATCAAAATTGTCGACATCCCTCAGATCGCTACCATGGCACATGAAGCCAATCCCAACGCCTTAGTTGCAGTTGATAATACCATGCTCTCTCCTCTACTCCTTAATCCATTGGATCTCGGAGCCGATATTGTTTATGAGAGTGGTACAAAGTACCTCTCAGGCCATCACGATTTGATGGCTGGAGTAATCGCCGTAAATGACCTATCCCTCGGAGAGAGGCTTTATTTCCCTATAAATGCGTCGGGATGCGGTTTGTCACCATTCGATTCCTGGCTGTTGCTCCGCGGAGTCAAAACTCTTAAAGTCCGCATGGAACAGCAACAATCAAATGCCCAACAGATCGCAGAATTTCTCGAATCTCATGGCTTCCGCGTACGATACCCTGGTCTAAAATCACACCCACAATACGACCTACACAGATCTATGGCCCGCGGAGCTGGAGCCGTTCTTTCTTTTGAGACCGGAGATGTCGCGCTTAGCGAACGCATCGTCGAGAGCGCTAAACTGTGGGCTATTAGCGTCAGCTTTGGATGTGTAAACAGTTTGATTAGCATGCCATGTCGTATGAGCCATGCTAGTATTGATGCAAAAACAAGACAGGAGAGAGCTATGCCTGAAGATCTAATTCGATTGTGTGTGGGTATTGAAGATGTGGATGATCTGATTGACGATCTTAGAAGAGCTGTAAGTGCCCCTTTATAGCGCTGCTTCTTCCTTTTCCCTTTTTCTAAAATAGCACTGACTTGTGCTTTTCGCTTAAAGCTCGTCCAAGCGGGTGCCGTAAGTGTGACACTTGATGGTTTTCAGTCAGTAAACCAACCTTCGGGCACGGTATCCGATGATCAAAATACAACAGGAACAACATGATGATATCTATTATATATTTTTCCATTTCTGTGCTTGTCTTGTTGTTAGCTGTATCGGGAGGCTCTTGGAGGGATTAACGTTTAAAGGGATAGGGCGTTTTTGGCGGTTAACAAATCTTTTCCAACAAAAGAGATTTTTATACCTGTATCGATCTAAATATTCCAACATATTTCTGGAAACGTCCCTTTTTTTTTCAAAAATCTTTTTATTTCAATTTTGAATGATAAGAGAGGCCAATTAATGGTCGCTAATACTGATTTATATTTCTCGCATCTACAAGACCAGCCCTCCTTTTTCTTTCACATGTACGCGGAAGAAAATCAAGTTTCCCACATAGATTTCGTTGGGTGAAAGCACTTGAAATTTCGTACCGCTTAAGTTTATCCTGATTTTTACCTCAAAAGTGAATATCGACATAGTCTACACTGCTCGTTGATTGTTGACTATTCTTTCGTTGGATCCAATCGTAACGCATATGTGAAAAGTAAGTGTCTACCAAGTCCAGCGAGCAATTACAGTGTATACCTAAAAAAGGGACTCAAGTCTCCCAGATCCAATAATTCCTGCTCGGTATATCGTGCTCTGATAGCGTCTTCTCCCTCTTGCTCCAAAAACATGTCTCTTTTCTTATTCAGCTTTTTATATGCTATTCTTAGCACGAAAGCCGTAAAGATCGCGATAACCGACATGGCGAGCGAGACCCCAAAGCCAGTGGGGTATTTCGGTTTCTCAGATTCACGGTAGATATTTGAGCCCGCAATACCACCCCAGTTTCCGATGGAGATGAGCAACGCCATTCCCACTGCGCGCTTTGATGAAGGTGCAAGATTGTTGCCGATTAAACAAACTATGGATATGAATGGGGCGTAAAGGCCAGCGGCAACGAGGAAGAGCATGCCATATGTTAGCCCTGGCAACTTGGGATGTGGTATGGCTAACTGAGATGTAAAACCCAGGACAGCAATGATATAGCCAGCAATGATAAAGGGAGTACGCTGTTCATAGCGATCAGAGAGGAAAGCGAAAACTAGCGTGACTATCATAGCGAATACGTAGATGGGAATGGTGAGAAGTTGGGTTTGTGCGGCCGTGTAGCCAAGATCAGCAATAACCGTAGGCACCGTAGCCGTAAATCTGACATTTGCATATATTTAATCAGCTATGATATCCCCTAGTGTGATAATGGACAGAATACTGACCCATAAACACCGATCGTATTCGCCCAGAAGAGAACAATTGCGCCCCAGATTTTCCATTCTTTAAAGGCAGCGACAATGTGATGGGCTCTGATCTTGTCCGAATTTGTGACTTTTCCATGCCCAGAGCCAGTCTCCAGGGAGAGGCGGTTAATGATGAATTCCTTTTCGGATTTTAACAAGAATCGGGCTTCCTCTGGGCTGTCGGGGAGGATTTTCCACACGGCTGCCGCGAGAACAACAGGGAGAAGACCTTCGATAATGAAAATCCTATTTTGTAAAATCATTCAGATTTCAAGCTCAAATAATGCGGGAAGTTAAGTCAAAACTGACCATCGCCATCCAGCGTAGTTTCCAACTCCATCCATTTTCTCAATAGCAAAGGCTAGCAGTCCTGAAAATGCACCGGAAAGCGACGCCGCAGCATAGAAAACTGCCATTCTCCGTTGAACCTCATACCGTTTATACCAGATCGTCAATAAGTACGTTGCCGCCGGGAAGAACCCGGACTATGCACGTAGCAAAAGTTAGATAGCAAGGAAAGAAAAAAAAAAGAAAAAAAGAAAAAATGGAGAGGCTAATAGCTAGGGAAGTCTTAAAACGACCTAATATACACACCTCAGTGACTCCAAGAAACCATCGCGCTGCGAGGAGACCTTTGTAATTAGATATGACACCCATTAAACTGAATACACGTTAGTGCCTCGATATAAATGCAATAGGAGGAGATAGGCGCACGTCATCACTGTTCCCCACGAAAACATCATGATGGCAATCCACACGGAAGGCCGTAGCAACTTTAGAACAATATTGCTTGGAACTTCAAAAAGGCCATAAGGCACGAAGAACAAGGTTAAAGCTATGTTGTACTGAGAGCCATGAAGGTTCAGATCCGTCTCCATCCCAGCAATTTTTGCGTTGGCAACTGGAGGCTAGTTAGCATTTATCTCGGACGAAGGAAACATCAAGTTTTCCAAACAGTTCACAGCGGCTTGGGAGGGAAGGCGCATGCGCTTCGCGTGGCTGGTAAGCAGAATGGACTCACTATTTCCTCTATCAATGAAAGCCAGGAGATAGAGCACTGCCAGAAGTGGAACCAAACGATAATCGACTTTCCTGAGAATCCGTTTTGCCTCCTGGGGTGTGTAAGACTCGATAGTCTTCCGGACCTCCTCTATGTCTTCAACCTTCGGTTCATCTGTGAATTTTTCATTTGGATTGTTTTCAATTTGACGATCCTCCCCTTTCAACTCAGGAGATGAATTGGTGCGGGAACCCATCGATGGCAAGGTCGAAATCGATGCTTGGTCAAAGTCCTGTTGGAAGCTTGACAGGTTCCCTGGGAAATGGGCAGCTATGGCCGTATAAATATCTCGGCAAAGAACGATAGCCGGTTTCCCCACGCGAGAGGCAAACGTTTGCCTGTTTCTAGACCGAAAAGAATGACACGAGGCCGCTCGGATGGCATGGCTAAAGAAATCAAACTATGTTCTAGTTGCGTTACCTTGAATGTAGGAGATATAATCCCGGTGGCACTTGGTGGGAGTGAAGATCTCTCGAGTCCAACACCAATCACAGATCTGGAAAGTTGCCAAGCAGCATTAAGTTTTTGAGCCAGCAAGGACGTCGCACAAGTCTTCGCATAAGCTCCAGCCATTTTCTTTTAATCTTTTTGTCTTCTGGTCTCTATGATTATCATTCCGTCCACTGCGGTTCCCAAAACTGTAGGTCATTTTGCCGTGGTATTTCAAGAGCAATTAAAGACGTTCACCCCATGGGGTACTGGGTACCTCACAAGAAACCTGGCATATACTCCGTATATGTTGAATGTAGTAGGTTCTGCGGGACCTGGTGGAGTTAGCAGCATGTTAGTCTACATGAATGAGCATGCCATATCGAGTGGGAAACACCAATGGAACGAAGGGTGAAGGGAGCGAAAGAGGAGAAGTAGCACATCATTTCTGGAAAATAAAAAGTAACTAGGGCAATCACAGGATGATACAGGCACTTGTGCATCTACCAAATATGCATGAACGGTTTAGTGACATTGTTTAAGGTGATCCAAGACAGCCACAACCCAATTCTTAAATCCTCGTCCAGCCACGCTGTATCAAGGCAGAAACAAGATGCTGCCCGATTAGCGAAGAATAGAGGGCAGTCTCTCTAAAGGCACAGAAACATTAAAGAGGACAAAAAAGAGGAAGATGCGTCTCGAACAAAGGTAGCGGTAGTCATAGCGGTGATTTCGAGACGGCCGCCAAACCCTGTGCTCGGAAACCGGAGTATCATATAATACGTCTTAGCCCGATTTCGGCTGTTTGCCGTGTTTGCTTCTCTACAGACAAAAATTCGGCAGCAAAAATTTGAAATGATGTCAGTTTCGAATTCAGTCTCACAACAGAGAGGCGGAGAATTTCAAAGCAATTGTTTTTTCATTCTTTCTAGTCACTGATTTGATATTCATTACTAGATCTACTACATAGTAGACCACTGCATAGACCTATCCACATTTCATGTTAATTTAGCTCCCTTCCGTATCATTGCAATCGCTATCTATGGTGAATTTTTGTGCTGTTGATTCCCTCTTAGACCCTGTCTAATAGACTGTTTTTATTGTCAATCATAAATTGAGAATGTCACAAGATGACCGCGTTTCACTCAATACCACCAATACAGCCACAAGCAACGTAGCGGCGCGCAAGGGAACGAGTTACCTCGAGCCTCACATCCATCCGCCGCCCGTTCACGTACCACACTCCCCTGTCCCGGAATCACTGGCATCGACAGCAGCAAAATGGAATACCAATAACCTGGCTATGAGGTTAGCGTTGGATGCCGCTAGTGCTACTACTTCTGCAGCTCTGATATGCCCTATTGTTACGATTATTGACCGGTATGTGACTTTTCCAGATCCCCTGACACAATGAGGATTACGAAGGTGCTGACGCTCTAAACTTTTACAGTGCTATAATAGAGAAAGCTGCAAAAGGACTTCCTATTCAAAAGAGTTTAACCTCTTCACTCAAAGACTTAATAACCCGTCCGCACCGGTTTCTCGTATCGACGCCTTTCCTCCTGATCTACACCCTCTATACCTGCACATATCTGACGGCCAATGTCATCGACACTGCGGTCTCAACCACAAATAACAAAGAATTTAGCCACATCTCAGCCGGCCCAATAAAATTTGTCTCAACGGCGCTCGTTAACATGTCAATCTGCGTATATAAAGACTCGCGATTTGCAAAGATATTTGGGGCTCAAGCCCAGCAATCACCAGGCTCACACCAACCGCCGACTTCAACAGCAGGCAAATCCCGGATTACATGCCATCCGACAAGACAATTGACAGCAACGCCAAAAATTCCGAAAGTCTCTCTCGGGCTATTCGGTCTCCGTGACAGTTTAACCATATTCGCTTCATTCAACGTCCCGCAACTGATTTCTCCACATATCCCGGATTTCCTCGCTTCAACACCGTCATCAAAAACGTCTCTTGCTCAGTTTACGATCCCGGCCACAGTCCAACTTTTCAGTACTCCACTTCATCTGCTGGGCTTGGATCTATACAACCGTCAGCCCACCGGAGGACTGCCCGCTGCAGATAGATGGGCACGTGTTAAACGGGATTGGGCACCTAGTTGTGCTGCGAGGATAGGCAGGATATTACCGGCTTACGGTGTCGGTGGCGTTGTCAACACCAAGTTGAGAACAACCTTAATGCGCTCGCTCGGAGCAAATGCGTACGAAAAGGGAGCATTATGATCGAATAGTCACACACATTTATTGGCTGCTCCTTAATTACGATCTGACGAAAGACATTTGTTGCTTTTAACTCATATTGCTTTTGTGTTGGTTATTTTCGATTCCGAATGGGCATTCAGAAGTTTACACTTGGTTTTTGATCGTGATCTACGCAAAAAAAGAATTTCCGAGTCTAATATCGTTAGAGAGCTTCCAAAATCCTTGATACCCTGACATGCGTTTTGGTTTAAAAAGAGATGATCGGCGGATGACCATATTTCTATAGACTTGCTACAGTTATATTGTAGTTGTATGTGAAATAGAGGGGAAGAATCTAGGGCTTTGATGCATCAATCTCTTAAGTAACCAAAAAGGTTTTATGGCTTGAATACGGTCTTAAAATCCACGCTCTTCAGTTTTGATAACATTTAAACTCTCTTTTCCCTCAGTATCTTTCCACCCAATATTCCTGCGCCTAAAATCTCCATTGATCTCATCTCTATTCACCTGTGTATGCTTACCCTCCAGCCCTGAACATAATCTCTCACGAAGCGCTTTGAATTTTGACCGGTTGGGATTGATTGGGGGCCCCGCCTTCTGCATGCTGTGCGGTTGGAGACAGTTCAAGATTGAGTGACATTGGTGGAGTTCGGTGGCCTTTTGATCGTATTTGCTGAATAATAAGGACGCTGTGTGGAATATTGCTTTGCGTACTCCGCCCGCGAAGTAGAGTTAGGTTGAAAATAGAGTGAAGTGTTGCAAATACAAGCCCTCATCAAAGAGATGGACCAAAAGCCATTGGTTTATGAAGGAATAGCACGCCAGGTGAAGATGGACAGGAGAAGGCGGGAACAATGTAAGGACATACCGTTTTGACTGCTGCTGATCATATTCGCACGAATCAGAAATTCACTTGTTTGGGGAGGCAAACTGTATATACTGGTACAAGTTTTTGTGGAATGAGAGGGGGATTTTGTGAACCGTAACAATATTCAACAAGCAATCCATGCAGGCCAGAACATGCGAAACAAGAACTCCATAATATGATAAAGAAATGAAAATGAAGGCGCTATCCTTGCTCAGGGCATAATACAAAAAGAGAAGTAAATACTAATGGGAAATAGAGAATTGTGCTCGGGGCTTTTGGATGCTCGGGATTTTCGCAGTTTATTCATCTTTCATACTATCGAGGAGCGCTTGCCTTTCGGCTCGTCGCCGGTCTCGTTCTTCTCTGCGGCGCTGCCGTCTTTCTTCAAAGGATTCGATTGCCTTAGAAACATTGCTGCTTTCTAATTCACTTTTCGGGACCGCATCGGGTCCTTCAATGGCCAGGAAGGCTTTGCGGAAAGACCAAGAAACGGCTTCTTCGACTGGTTTATCGAAGACGTAGGGTAAGAAGGGGACGACGGCCAAACCGAGCTATTATCAAGTAAGTAACTCACCCAAAGGACATTGCGCATCGTATTGAAATCGAATTGCACATACCCCGATTGGCGCCCATGTCCTCAAAACCGTACTTTTCATACCCTTAAATGCGCTTCCAGAATATTTGACAATAGAGTGGATAGTAAATGCCGGCAAACCCATACTAGCAAGCACCTGGAATATCGCTCTTTCGGCCATAATGGACCTATAGTCTTCACTCAGCGGAATTCTCTTCGTCGGCCATGGTGTCAATGTATCCTCCTCAGGGTCGTGCCAAGGCATTGGGTGATGCTCGGAGGTAGTCTTGCCGTTTTTTAATAAATATTGATGTTGTCGTAGGCCCTCTTTGGCTAGCACATGTGTGTCTACGTCCGAGCCAACGGCAGGACTGACAGCATTACGGTGTGCATCGCCTTGAGGGGTGAGCAGACGTTGGTTACGCACATACGCCTTGTAGCCCTCGTTCGCAACATCACCAAAGATGTAAGCCCAAGAGATACCATAAGCACTTCGTACAAGCCAGGGATGAGCTACAGGTCGGAACGATTCGCCAATGTCGGAAGTGTAGGCGACGTAGCGGTGCGCTGACAGAAGAAGGGTTTTGATGCGAGTGGCGTATGCGGCATATCGATAGGGGGTTTCAATAGAATCTGCGGAGCTGCCAGACAGAGACTGGTCAGACATGTCTTTCTACAACACACTAGGTAGCGAGTTTCCATGGGAGAAATTCAGTCTGCGACTTGTTCATACCGGCCATCATAAAGCTGGTCAAGGAATTCTTCTTCTTGGTTGATAAGCTTCTGCAATTCTGGATTCAACTTGCGTCGTCGAAAGGAGCCCCCCACAGTATCGTCAGCATGATTGTCCTTGTTGCGGTCCCAAAACATGGCGATGTAGAGCTCAGAGAGCTTAGAAGACGGATAGTAGCAGCTCAATAGAAAGTTAGGTGTTAACAAACGTATAGAGAAGATGATGGAATTCTTAGTATGTCGGGAAATCAATGGATGGGGGCAAAATAGAGGAGCACGCGACAATTGTTAGATTAATATGGAAGTAGTTGGCTCGGGAGCAGCTCGAGGTAGAGTTGTTCAAGACAGTTGACATCAGACCACCCATTCTAGGGAAGAGAGGTTCGTGAACAAAAAGCTACCAGCAACCATACAGATGAAGGATCTCCCTTTTTTTTTTACTTTTATCCGTAAGTACTCATCGTCACGGATTTCGCGCTGCTACAGCCACCCACACATGCGGGAGAGCCCACAGGATAATTGTTTCATCCCGGGACTCCCTAGAACACCATCATAGGCTTCGAGCATCGGGAGTGACGCCCGGAGATGTAACCGTGAAAATAGTCCACCCGGATCCACGCATTATGTAATTTGCACCAAGGGTATATGTTATTGGTCAATCGGCAATTTTCGGTTTGTTGGTTGGATCTAGCTTGATATGGACTAGTGCAATTTCTGCTTCATTAGTAAGCCACACTTGTTTGTATATCACGTGATTATCACAATTCGTCCAACTGTCTTGGGAAACTGCGGTTTAATCACTGGTCTGACTTCACGCCAACGACTCATCGCATTGCGGGCTTCAATTGCTTTCGGACAGAAAACCAATTCAGTCCCATACCACCTCCCTTTATTTTCTTTCGCCTCCTTTCTACCAGGCTCAATCATAATGGTTGTCTACTACCAGGTTGCCGGCCGCAAAGTCGGCTCCCACGTTGTATGTTACCTTTCTATCTCCGGGATTGATATCACTCGCCTACGCCGTCTAGCTGTGTTGATAACGATACGCCCATTCTATATCGTAATCAGGTGGCTATAAGTAACGTTGCTAACACACGTTGATAGCTCGCGATGGCTACCCTTGGTACAACATTCCTCGGTGCTTGGCTCGCCATGCCATCTTCGGCCAAACAAAAGGAGCAAGGCCCCCCGATCAAGGCCAGCAGCAAGGATGAGGAGCAATTTATTCAGTATGTGGCCAAAAACGAATCTCCCGCCTCCCTCGTTCAGCCATCCGACGAAGAAAGACCCCAGCCGTATTATCTATTCTCTCCTAACCTTTGCTTCTTTATTACTAGGGAATTCTTGAAAAATGTAGAGGCCGAGGAAAAAAAGGCGAAAGCGCACTAATTGAAACTTTTGTGATTAATCGACCCTGAATCCGCAATGCCTTGCCCGGATTCTTCGATGTGTCTTGATACCGATGCTTTGGAGAGAACAAACCGCAAGACTCTGTCTCTAAGTCTCGCCAAGGGTGAAAACGCAGGTGCCTAATATGTACAGATACTATTTCGAAATTTAGACACCGAATTGCATGATAGATTTGTTATGGCATTGTTTGGGTAATTTGTCTGTGTCTACAAGCGCGACTTACCACTTCCGATTTCACCAACTTGGGCACCAAAGGCTCCTCGCCTAGTAGGACGATCGCGGAGATTTAACCTCAAATACATCAACGCAAGAAATTGCACGTGTCGCGGAAATTTCACCCGCATCTGTAGACGCAGGTTACGATCAATAGGCCAACGTCATTGATGGGAGCATTTACTAATTGGATCTTAGACTACCTCCACCAAGCGAAGAAAAGCTCATACGGGAAACGCCTGGGGTCATATTTTAAATAACCATATCCTTGTGTTGCATTCTGCTCTCTACCCAAGGTATCACATATCTCGAAATACCTGGAATCAAATGTGTTTTGTTGGCTATGGGCGTAAGTCTAGGATTCCGGTTGGGTTTATCGGCCTCCCAACTTTAACCTCTGCTGTCTTCCTATTCAGATCCATAACGATACTGAAGAGAGACGCCATTTGGTTCTTTTCTGTGGGAGCACGGCAAATAGAAGTTGGATAACCCTGCTCATCCTGGAGAATGTTACTGATACTTTGGAAACCTGGTCTTGATCCGGCCGTTCCCAACAGTTCTCTAGCTCGGTTCAATCGAGGCTCGCTATCCGGTAAATACAACGTCGGAGTGATGTTAAGGTGTTTCCTAGTGAAATGGTTGGAATGGGTGACGACGCCGCCGCATGGCTCTCCTTCGTCGCCCATGTTCAGGCGTATGATATCGTTAGATGAAAATTCCAGCCCAGTCCCGCCAGTAGAATCCGCGACGAGAATGTGGCAGGCAGACGCTACCCCGACTTTCTCTAGTTTTTCGATTGCCTCAGCACGAGAGGTGCTGTTAAGCACCGTGCGAAGGGCAAGGTGACATGGCATTTTCTTAAAATCTACTCCGGCGCATTTTATAGCGTTAAGTGTCACCCCTACGCCGTGGGAGTTTAAGCCGATCTTACCAATGATCCCTGCTTCGGTGATCATGTGGATAGAAGGCTTCGAGCTTTGAGACGGAAGAATGTGCATCGAGATCAGGTTCGGGGATTGAGCATTATCCCACTTTAACGGGCGTTAGCTTTTTTCCGTCTACGCATAATGTTTCTCCAATAAGGCATTGTTGAAAGGGGGCTACCTGCATCCCAGTTCTGAGCAAGGAAGCTTTCTGCCTCTGACTTCCAGGAGAATGCTGTACATCCATCGCTGAACATGCCATACGCGAGTTCTGTCCGAACATTCAGTGCAAGTATGGATTCTACATCCACACTAGCACCCTGCGCAAGACCTATTAGAGGTAAGTCAGCACATTTTATCATCGAGATGCCATCTGAATGAACTCCGCGTTTCCTTGCCTTTTATCTCTTGCAAGTATTCCGGGAATGACGCTTCTAGCAACGGGACGAATTTCGTCGCCGTTTCACATACTTCCTGCCAATTCATCGAGCACGCTTGCTTAAAGAGGCCCTTGTAGAATTCTATACTGCCGTGAACCTCGGCCTTAGCCTGTTCGCCATGTTGGAGGCCGATCTAGTTCAAAGTCCGTGAGCCATGTAATCAACCTTAAAAAAGTAACTGGTTCAGATGTACCTCAGATGGCGTTCCTTGGCAAGTTATTGAGCGCATCGTGGAGTTCAAGGGTTTATTGCTATAGTTTCGGGTTGCCGAGAGGCTGGTCGGCAACGATTCACTTTTCGGGAACTATAAGTAATATTGCTTCATTCAGCTTAATAGAGAACACACATCGATTTCGTTTGCTATCCCCATAGGGCTTTGCCATTTATATCTACTTTTGCAGCCATTCGCTTTCCCCGCGTCAGCATAGGTAAAGGCGGCATCAGTAATTGCGAGAGATGCCGATTGCCGAGTGGGAGGTAAGCTTTAGAGACGGACTTGAACTAAAAGTGGGAATCAATCATCCGATACACCCCGAAACGCGTGTGCCGTGATACAATTTGGCAAGAAATCCGTGGCTTGCATCTTTTGGATACTAGTGAATGAGAGCCTAGAAGACGAACCGGAAGCTGCGAACCGAGAGTCGAAGCAAGGGTATGCTTTACAAGGCCAAACTTGAGACTAACCGCCTATTGTTTTGGAGTCACAAAGATGCATGACGTGATAGAGAGTAGGATCAAAATTTCGCTCTCTAATGTGAGCATTGCTACTTCCGAGAAGCAGTGTCTAGGGCGTGTTGTGCTCATTGTTCCATTCACAAAAGGTAGTGACAATTATCAAGGGGCTTTATATATAATTAAGAGGCCCTGACAACCTTACTTTGTTCAAGGCCATAACCTCGGCATAGTTATTACTTAGTCAAGCGAACCATCCGACCTCGTATCCGTAGGCAACTAGAAGATACCTGTTAACGGCGATGCTGATATTGACATTGCTTATGTCATCGAACCATTCCAAAAGCTTCTTGGGAGCTACGCATGGCACAGGCATTGGCACCCGTCAATTGCGTGATCATATCCCCCTCAACATTAATTAGCAAATGAAGGTCATCCCTTTTCCTTTCGGCCTGAATATTGGCACAGATATAGTCCACATTCCCCGAGTCCTTCGTTTGATCTCCCGTTCGTCTCCAGGCACAAACCCCTATCTCAAGAGATTCATACGGCGCATTTTGTCTGAGCAAGAACAATCTCACTTCCTCTCTAAATTCCCGCACCGTCACCCTCACATCTCTCAATCATTACCAGCTTCGCCGAATACAAAGGATATGGCAACGTGGCTAGCCGGCCGATTTGCTGCAAAGGAAGCAGCAAGAAAAGCAGCTCCTGGCGGAGCTGCAAGCATTAGTTGGAAGGAAGTCATTGTTAAATATGAGCATGAAGCAAAGGGGAGGCCGGAGGTGATATACATAAGGAGTGGGGAGGAAGTTGGTCGGATTGGCAAATTGTCTATTTCCCACGACGGGGAGTACGTCGTTGCGACGGTCATCGCGGCGGTTCCAGACTGATGGAAACGCACGATAATGCCAGTGGCATTACCTTCTATCACCAGCATTCACGAGGCGGCACAGATGAGTGATTTTCGATACGATAGCTCCACGTCTCGAGAGGGCTGGCTCTTGTTGCGAATGCGATTGAAAAACGGCCGATCGTTCATACCCAGCACGTCTCGCTGATACGCTACTGGGACACCACACTTCAATTTTACGTTGTGCTGTAATCATGGGTAGCAGTTCTGGGTTCGCTTTGGACCGAATGGGTTTGAAATTCAAATACCACACACAGCCACCCATTCCGTTTACTTTCGAATATTCCACATGCGTCGGGCCCGATTGCCCATTGGACCTTTTGAAAACGAAAGCTTCAAAATCACCCGCAATTCAATTAAGCCATGTGATACGCGCCGTTAAAACGCACCTCGGCACCATGACTTTGCTCTGACCAAGGCATCGTGACAAGCTCTGCGCATGATTGAATGCCGGTCGCACTATTAATAGCTAAGCTCTTCATAGAGGTAAACATTGCGGAAGCTCAAAAACCTTATCAAAATCCGATAAGCTCGGCGTGGACGTTGCTGGTGGGTCAAAACGGAACCCAGTAAGAAACGGCATTCGAGAAGTTGATCTCAAAGTCTTACCAGCCATGTTTGTCAACAAACCCCGACTACTTTCATAATATCAGTGTAAACAGGATGGTCTGGGAATGTAAGAATTTATTAGAGTATGGACCGTTGACCGATAGTTAAATCGACCCTGTTCTCTCTCCAGTTCGCAACATTTTTGAGTTTTCGCAACTATTCCTCAACCAACGTTCATTTAAACATTCCAGGACATTTTGCGTGCCAATTTTCTTTTCGAAATACCGGAAGCTCAATTGAGCGATTCAAGCCTGCGGTTCCTGAAGTTTCGACAAGAAACTGCGACAAGAAACTGTTGGTAAAAGCCCCAGAGGGAAGTTTCCTTCGCCAGAATCTATTGCCGACGGGTGAATTTCTAGGTGAGTCAAAACTGACATTGGCGACTGCCCCAAACCCTGTTATACATATCATTGCCACTTCGAACCTACTGGATGTTTTTGCTTCACAAAGAGGGCCGCCACCTTTGCAAGTATTGATTTCAAATTAGAGCTAAAATCGCATTCCCTTTTCAGCATTGATCGACTTTTAGGTCACTATGCCGTTTTCCCACCACAGCCATTCGGGCCAATTCTGCCCTGGTCATGCGAACGATTCACTAGAGGCAGTAATTCGAACCGCAATCCAGAAAGGAATGCGAGTGTTTTGTCTTACGGAACATATGCCGAGGGATGATCAAGACTTATATCCGGAAGAGGTAATCACTACCTTTGCCTCTTCCAGCCTTGTTCGAAATATCTAATTAATATTCAGGTTGGAACAAACACCCTTGAGACCATGCTGGAAGGTGAAGCCGCCTACTTCGAAGAGGCTACTCGACTGCGGGAAAAGTACAAATCTCAAATCAACTTGCCAATCGGATTTGAGTGCGATTGGATTCGCCCGTCGTCTTTGGACTTGATTAAGGGATCCTTGGCCAAATACCCCTTTGACTTTTTCATTGGATCTGTTCACCATGTCCACACCATTCCGATTGATTACGATAGGGATTTCTACGCCCAAGCGAGAAAAGTAGCGGGTGGGACAGATGAAAAATTATTTGAGGACTATTTTGACAGCCAGTACGAGCTTCTTAGTGAGCTTAAACCCCCTGTTATTGGACACTTCGATCTCATTAGGTTGATGAGCGATAATCCGGATGGGAGTTTCCAACAGTGGCCTCGAGTCTGGGAAAAGATTCTGAGGAATCTGGATTTCATTGCTGAATATGGCGGGATCCTAGAACTTAACTCAGCCAGTCTCCGAAAAGGGATGAGCGAGCCATACCCGAAAGCTGAGATTTGCAAGGTAGGGGAATGATTTTCTTGCTTTTTAAACGTATTATGTGGATGATCACGCCTGTCTAATCAATGTTGCTTCTTCATTGTAGGAGTTTCTAGCCAGAAAAGGCCGGTTTTGTCTATCGGACGACAGCCATGGAATTCATCATGTGGCACTGAATTACGGTCGAGTTCGGGATTTCCTGGAAACTGCTGATATCACCACCCTTCACTATCTAACGTATGAACTTGGTTCAGCAACAACGGCTGTTGACCCTCGGTTTCCCAACATGAGAATCAATTCCATGGGCATTGAAGTTCTAAAGAAGGAGCCTTTTTGGGGGTTAACAGCTTAGAGAAAGGTAAATAAACACCGGGTGATATCCACCTAGAAGAGACTGTTGGTGTTAGCTCAGTAAAGAGACAAGAACCTAGCCACGCTACATACCACTCCCTACGGGAATGCCTAGTTTAAAATGAAAAGGAAGCATAGATGTTTATCTTAGAACGGACTTTGCATTCCCTCTGAGCCTGAGCATCCTGGGATCTTAACTGTCTCTTATAGGGCACCTTTACTATATCTAACACCATATCTGGATCTACAAATAATTGCAAGACGGTTATTCTTAGCATTTTAAAGTAGGTAGTTATCAAGGCTTGAATGTCAACCAAGGGTCCTTGAGCAGTTCCTTGGCGCTCGCTCGTTCACCAGGTAACCAGCGCAGCATCTTCCTAGCAAACTCGGAAAAGTCGCTTAGCTTTCAATTTGTCAAGCCTTTCAAAGTCTTTGACTTCTTCATTTTTTTTTTTTGTTTTTTTGAGCAACAACTTAAACAACGCATAGACAACAGCATGCCAGAGAATCTGCTCAATTGTTGAGATGTCTGATCAATATCATACTCAATATCAACACATCTCCTTCACCAATTGTCAGATCCCATGGATGACACCATGAGAGCCTGTTGGCTCTCAAACCTGCCCATGGATAATCTAACTCCTAAATCGACCTCAAAGCCCATGTTGCAGCGCTTTATCCACCATGACAAAGTACCTGCAATTCCTAGGCCCAGGCACTGAAGGTGTGGTCTACCGCGTGGAAATTGAGGGAAAGGAGTATGCGCTCAAAGTGGTGAGTGCATGGCATTACTCCTCCACATCAGTATTTACCTAGGATTTACCTTTATCTATTCTACTAGATATTTGTTGATGGTTAAACATGATACTCAGTTCCTGGACGTATACCGGCACCAAACTCAAAGGCCGCGCCATCACTACACGTTCCCCATCGCGAACGAAGCCCGAGCCTTCGCTCGTCTCGACAGCTTGGGTCAGAATGGTACATGGGCAGTAAAATGCCACGGCTGGATGGAGATCCACGGCCACCAGCGGCCTAAGCATATGCGCGAATACATTGTCAAAGACTACCTACCCCGCCCTGTCACGATATCAGATGTTCCTGAAATCCGATAGAAAATGAAAATTGCTCGCAAGGCACTCATTCAACCGAGCGATGTGCAGCCTCGTAACTATCGTGGCTCGTTCTTTGTTGATTTGCGTCGCGTCAAGACATACCCGTATCCACCCCAGATGTGGTCAAATCGGGAGCGGAGGGAATTTTTCTCCTGGCTCGATGGATATGCCAGTCGATGGGAGGTATCCATTCGGGATGGGTTAGTTGCTGAACGAAATCTTTAGAAAGAATATAGTACGCCTTGAAGCCGAGAAAAAGAGAGTGGAGGAGGCTAGTAAGCAAGAAACCCCGGCTGAACCCCGATTGTCCAGCTTCCAGGAGGCGCTCCCGACATTACAGTAGTATGTATTTAATATTTACACATCTTGTTTCTTCAACTTGCACTTTTGTCACCGGGGGGGGGGGTTCCCATCCCAGGATTCAAAATAACATACTAATAGGCGCAACAGCCTGACAGCAACTCCGATGGCCAAAAGCCGCTCTCAAAGCTAGTAAAAACTTAGTAGAAAAGATTCTGACTGCTGAGGTGGTGTTGCTGGGCCCCTACTGTCAGCTCTGGTGAAAATGAGAGAAGATTAGCCCCTCTAGGAAGAGCATTTCCTTTGACGCCTGTTGTGATATGTTGATATACTCCATCCTGAAGTACCCAAGTATCCAGACCAGAATACACTGGACAGATGGATGTTTCACAGTTGGGTGCAGCAGACATCATATGAAGCCACCACAATGCAAGCTTGGCTATGAGCTTCCCAGAACCAGAGTTATCCCATGAAACACTTTTCATTTCAATTGGCCTGTACTCGCCATCATGTTCATTGTCCCTCCATGGGTCACTGCTCGGGAATGGTCGCTACTTGCTGGACGCTCGCTACTTGGGGTGTGATCGGTGCCCGAGCTTAGTCCGTTGTGCTCGCTCACTGATAAGACCCCCCATACTCTCAGTGATAGAGGGCTGGCGAGAGCTTCTTGATACTGGGCCTATTGACATGGCACTAGATGCCCAACTAGTGGAGACGTTGCGCTGGTGTGGTGGTTGCTCAGCGGAAAAGGATGGCCGTGCCGCAAGGGGGGCTCGAGGGCACAAAAAGAGGGCTACTAACTGAAATCCAACCTGATTCTCCGGAACTGCTGCGGGCCGTACAGTGGTGCGTGGTGATCTCTTTCCAGCTAGACCAGAACCGATTGTTGCCCTGGGAATCCGTAGGGCGACCAGCTCCTCCTGGGTAATCACATGCCCATATCTGGCATTCCAGGTTTTCCCGCAATAGTTGATGAGCTGCGCAAAAGGCCAAAAGTACTACTCCTTTGTCCCCTCCATTGTCGAGTACCATTTGGTTGCAAGCTTGGTGTCTCGAGGGCACCGATTCATATACGCTCTCGATTGCCGGTCGACCTGGACACTAGCCCAGTCCGGGAGGATTTTGCCCCCTTTAGCCTCCTGGGCCGCATTCTTGTTTCCCTCCGAGGCGTTGTGGGCCCGGGGGTTGTCCATTGAGCCTCTTGCCCAGCCGCCACGCGTCATATCAATGATAGGCTGGCTAGGATAGCACGCCTCATAGGCTATCCTTAGGCTTTCGTTGACTGGTGGGATGATTGATCGACTAAATAAGTGATCGAGAGTGTTTTCATCAAAGACTTGGCATTCAAGCATTGAGAGGGGGGTTGAGATGTCAGGTAATTGGCCACGAGGGGTCCTCAAAACCTCCCCGTAGAGGGACATTAGCGTGTCATACGTAAAGTCGACCCAGTCTACTACCTCCAGAGGTTCATCTGGGTCAACCTTTGTTGGTAGGCCTTTCAACGAGTGAGTGCTATCTATGACGGGGTTGGGCTTTGTTAAGTAGTCGAGGAGGGAGGTGGTGGAAGGCATGGTCTGGCAAGCCAAAACAAGGGGATAGCCTGAAATAAACTAAGCTTTCTGATATTACCACACAAGTCCTGGGTTAAGGGCATACATTCTGGTTTCCGACCTGAGAACTTTTGTTACACACTGTCGCCGGAAACAAGCTCGATCTTCTGCTTTGTGACTTCCGCCCCGCCCCCGCGGGGGCCCCCCGGGGGGGTCGGGTCAACAAATGGAAAAATAGATGACCAGCATCTGCCTGACGCCGGATTCTTTAGTCCCTGCAATCCGCCAGAATCGACGAACAGCACGATCATTTTCAGCCTCGGGTCCATCTACTACACGATAATGACTGGCTATTCGCCGTACAGGTCTCCAGGCCCATTCAAGCCTCTGGAGGCGATGGAGAAATACCCAAGGACTGGTTGACGATCTGTTTGCCCCCAAAGCGTACCTGCCGGTTAATGGACTGGGATCTGGGCTTGTGATACAGCGATGCTGGACAGGAGAATACTCTCTGATTTTGAGTGCATTGAAGGCCAGTGTTAGCAGTTTGAGACTCTGATGCGCTAAGAGAGAATGACACAATTTCAATATCTTCTTGAAGCATGCGGTCGTATTGAGCCAAATATAGTGCTATCCGATATGCCATAATCAATGCCCCTTCGAGAGGAGCTCCCGACCCGCTCACTGCGCATGACCTCCTTCTTATAGGCCTCTCTGGCATCGCAAACTTGAGTTTTGATGCTGGTCGTGGAACTGATCGATCATGGATTCGGGCGGCTATATCTCTCGCATTTCCCCCTTTCTCTGAGGCCAGTGGGTTGGAATGCGACCCGGGCACTTAGTGGTGCCAATATCCTTGCGAGTTACGAAGTTCATATCTTCTTTGGCCTTACAATCGCATGTGTGAATCTTGGTCGCAACGCTGACTCGACACATTCTAAAGTAAAAGAGCGAGCGACTTGTCGATGATTCACCACTTGAATAAAGAGAAATTCAAGGCTACTCTCATGAATGATATCTTCACTAAGAAAAAGTACGAAGTTCTTAGAGCCTCATTCTACTGATTTGACATGGCCCAAGAGGACCAGGCTTGGGACGATCCAAGTCCAAAGCTAGTGTGCAGCTGCATGTATTGATTAGCGCAGGTCTATTTCATTGATGTCCGTAGCACCTTTTCGTCAATGAATGAAGGGCCAATATAAAACCCTATGACCCATTGTGACCTGTGACGTGGTAACCGGGACCTACTGCATGATGTTGTCCACACAAGCATTGCCAAAACCTCTCCTACGACGTTTCGCGATATACCGCGATGGTGCTTATTATGATAACTGGTGTCCTAATCGCAAAGCCATGAACTTTGCCGAAGGCACCATCTACATGGGTGATGGCGACGAGCTTAAGTATGTCCTTGATCCCTTTGGTCCCCTATTCCTCATGCTTCCAGTTAAGTTGTTTCTGCTCGTTTCTCTAGTAAAAAGAGATTGCCTGGGTCTGCAATGACTTTTTCTTCCAACGTCAGAAACAACCGGATATCATTCACGCCTAATATCAGGCATAATATTATCCCCTCTAACTCTGGCTGTATTTTTAGACTATCCAGAAGGATTTTGGATAATCTATAGAGATTTAATGTAATATTCCATTTAATTTACCAGTTAGTAATTTATTTAATGAATATTTTCTTTCGTTGTTGAGAAATTGTAGAATCCCCGCGTGGGGAATTTGGATTGACTATTGTTGGGTGCGCGGTTCATGTTGTAACTAGGGTTTTTTTTCACAGCTTAGCAAGTCTTCAAATGGCTTTGTACCTCTCCAATTGGCAAGATACACTGACAAACAACCGGTCTTCGTTCAAGTTATTTTCAGCCTAACGCCCAGACTATTCTTTAATATGAACGCCCCGAGAGCAGGAAAATTTCTGCTACCATTCTTCCAACGAGAATCGCGACCACTACGAGTAAAAGGCGTGAGCCTCTTCCATGCGTTTTACTCCCCTGAGAATCTTATCCCCTACATCGCAGCTCGTTACCTCAGCGACTTTGATAATCCGATTCGCCCCAAAGTCATCCATATGTATCAAAATCGCGAGCGGGGTATATTGTGGTGGACGGTGGTGGACGGATACCTGGTTTCTTCTCTGAAGCCAGTCGTACGATCCTGGTGCGCAAGGCGTGTTAGATCAGCTTTTCAAGCAGTGCTGAAGGAACGGGGCTACGATGCAGATGGCAGAAGGCTTGTCCATAACAGCGAGGGAAAGACGGTGATAACAGAGAAGGGCTTGAAGGGAACGTTAGAGATTCGCATGATTGCACCTTTGTTGAAGGCCCACCACGAAACAATTGTGGAACAAGTTAAGCTCCTTGTTGAGCAATTGGAAAATAAACAAGCGAATGAAAGGAGAGGCGGCGGTCAGGAGGGAGAGATGCGAGTCGCACCGCAAAAGCGCCGAAGCCAGGGAGCGCCGAACGTGTTGAGACAAAAAACATGAGTGGCTTCAAGGAGTGTTAGGATACAAGACATTTACGACTCCCGTCGCGTGTGGTAGAATGGTTTTCAAAAGGTTGTTGCTATGACAAGGCAGTTGCCGGATATGCGACCGACCCCCTACGGAGATCTCATTCCCGGAGCTAAGTGTTTGATGAATAGGTCATGATCTATTGACGGCTAGATCGTTGAAGATGCGTACTGTGAAGTAAGGATAGCCAGAGTCCCGTCCTTGGTTACACCGAAATTCGGCACTATGGTTAAAGACAAACAAAAAAAGAAGTGTCTTTGGCAAACCGAATTGTCTACTGGGCGTTGGTAGAAACCACGTTTTCAATCCTGTTGGCAGCCAACCAAGAATAAACAATATCGCTTTGTGAAGGATAGGATCTTGATATGTCCCAAGGGATCAAGATCTATCACAATAACCAGCAAGCGTAGAGGGGATCTAAGAATCGCGCTCCGACAGATGATGCAACTCTAGCCAGGGACAAGATGACATTGCATGAAGACGACGGCTGGTTGAGCAACAGGTTGAGACGCAGAGATAAAAACCAACTTGCTACGCTTTGAATCAGCTTGCTCCGCCGGTTAATCACGAGGCGATAGAAGCCACGTCTTATTGACTGCTATAGCAACGGCATCAATGTCAACAACTGATCTCTCGCTTCCTCTCACCTCCCTTTTCCTTCAGTCGACATCTCTGTCATTCTTCGTGCTCCCTCGTCGTTCATCGATTCATTGACCCGTTAGTCCTCGCTCATTGCTGTCCCACACCTGGGTTGGGTTGAGGACAAATGCAGATTGGGAAGGAAAATGAAGAGATTGAAGGTTTAGTTTGGAGAAAAGTTGACTCTAGAATAGTGATATTGCCAATATTCTAGACTAAGAATTCAGAATGGTGATTCGAACGCCATTATCCATGGGTTTCAGCCCAGTTGGAAACAAATAATATCCCATTTTCTCAATGCAAGAAAATTCCTGGAGGATTTAAATTATATAATTAAATCTTCTTTATTTGATAGCCTTGTACAAAGGAGTTCCAAACCGGCTTGTCGTGGGGATCTGAGACAAAGTTCGTCGAAATAGATTGACTGGATCTTGAAGTAATAGAATGAGTTAAATCTCTCACAAAGCTCCGAAAATTCTACCGTTTTGGAATTGACTTGGATGAAGCTCCCAAGTCCTCAAGGATTTTGCGGCATCTCGACTCAACGTTTCAATATCATCCATCGTAACGGATCTCCTGTCAAAAAATGTGGATGCTATCCACCTTCGGCTGCCCATTGAGATTCCACAAAGGCCGATCGATTATTCGGATCGCTGGACCGGCAGCCCGAAACCTCAGCCGAGATGATGAGTACCTCTGGGTTCGGGGTCTCAACATCGTCCTGTGAGAATCCGAAGGATTAATATTTGCTCCTTTGAGAGATGATCGAGAGCTTGGGTGCCTGTCTAAAAAAAGCAGTAAATAATCGGGATATGTGGTTTTTTGGCGGGTGAGAGCTGCTTGCTTTCTCTTGCGGATGGTGTGATGTTGGATTCGAAAGAGGGGACTTGTGGTCGGAGCACACCCGACAGGCGTACGGACAACCCACATCTCACGAATCAACTATCTAACTAGTTAATTAGTTAACTTGTCCATGGCAACACTTCTTTTTGATGGATGTTTGCCAAGAGGAGAAGCGGCCATGGTTGTTCCCGGCTCAAGGTGACATGGACTCGACTGCAGATCCCTCATCTGCTGCCATAGAGAGAGGGGAACGCGGCCGGCGGCTGAGATCTTCAGAGACCCAAACTACGGATACCAGATTGCAGCTCGTTGATCGCACGATCTATCTACCTCATGGGTAAGGGGCTCTCCCAACTTGCACACACCAACCTGTTTCCACTGACATTCGACACCTATACAGCGACAAAGTCTCTCCTGTTGATGGCCTGGTAACAACCCCAAAACCTTCCACTCAAAAAGAACTGCCGACGATACTACCATACCCCATCGTCGCCACTGGTGGACAAATTAACCGGCCCCTTGATCGGCTGAGAAGGCAGCCCACATGACGCTGATCCCATCGCTGGGTCCTTCATTTCACCGGCACCCACAGCAGCCAGCATCGCCTTTCCAGAACCTTTCCAAGACCGCTCCTTTGCTGACCTCGGGAACCGCCATCTAGTATGTGCGCCTTGTTCCACGTGAAGAGAACTGTCGCCCTTCGAGCCGATCCTTCGTTCGGATCAGCTAATTATCAAAACTATGGCCCGTCCTCCGCAGCAAACAAGAGGAACCCTGCCGGAACATGTTCCTTCGCGACCCCGGCATAGCCGTATGATGTTGCTTTCGCCCGACCCTTGGACCGGCACATTCCCTTAGAGGGAAGCTAGGTCGGCCCTCTTTGCAGTTAATTGCATAGAAGCGGCATCGCCATGTCCCCTGGGAAAGGAATCTTAATCTCACCGAGAGCCTCCCATTGGATCCTTTTCCCACGTCTCCGATGCTACGCTGCGAGGGTTGAGGAGAGGGGGAAATTGAAAAATGCCCGCGCGCGGTCAGGGCTCAGACTTCAATCTGGCATGAAATTGCCTGATCTCAACCGGCGCCTAAACCGTCTCTTGGAGAAGTCCGGTCGAAAGCGTTTTCTCCCATCTCTGAGCGCGAGAGTGGTATAAAAAGGAGCATATCCCAAGACCCTAAAGCCATTATCCTGTTCTCTCTGACGCGGAATTATCGGCTCCTTCTAGGATATAGCTTGTTCCCTTTATCTGCCTTTTCCCCAAGGACTTCATCATGCGTGTCTCTGTTCCTGTCTTGGCTCTTGCCTTTGCCTCCCTGGCCGCTGCCTTGCCCAACACTGGCGAAGGTCGCACTTGCGGCTCCGTGCCACCAGCAGAGTTTTTTGAACACTCTGCTAAGGTTGCTGCCTTGGAGGCAAATGGAGAGCTTGTCCACTCTCAAGCCACAATCGAGGTCGAAACCTATTTCCACGTTGTTGCTGCGAGCAGATCTGTCAGCGATGGCTATATTTCTGTGAGGAACATTCCTTAGACCCAAACCTCAAGAAGGGAAATGAGGGGGGAAAAAAAGGAAAATGAGTGATTTCTTCTTTGGCTAACGCACCGCAAAAGGATAAAATGGTCGCCGACCAAATCCAGGTTTTGAACCGGGACTATGCCCCTCATGGAGTTCACTTCAACTTGAGAGAGACAACTCGAACAATCAACCCCAGCTGGGCTTCAGATGGAAACGAGATTGCTATGAAGCGCTCTCTTCGCAAGGGCGGCTACGGTGCTCTTAATGTCTACTTCCTGAAGGACCTTGGTAGAGCTCTAGGGGTATATCCTGGCACCTACTTGCATGACTATTTTTGCAGAAACTAATTACAATGCACAGTACTGCTACTTCCCCACCAACGCCTCCCCAGGCTCGACCACTTTCATCCGTGATGGATGTTCTATCCTCTCCTCCAGTGTTCCCGGCGGCAAGGCCCCCTACGACTTGGGCAAGACCGTCACCCACGAGGTTGGCCACTGGATGGGTAAGCATCCTCGCTCTTCTCGAAACATACGTTTCAAAAATAAAGAAAGCAAAAGAAATCAGCAAAAAAGACTTCGTGCTGACCTTTTTGTCTTCTCTCTCTCATTAGGTCTCTTCCACACCTTCCAAGGCGGCTGCTTTGGCGCCGGCGACTACGTTGATGACACCCCACCCCAACAGAGCCCCAGCTCTGGTTGCCCTGTTGGCCGCGACTCCTGCCCTGGTGGTGGCGTTGACCCCATCCATAACTACATGGATTACTCCGTCGAGTAAGTCGCACCCATAACCCCCGTGGGCTAAATTAGGCTCCCTTCTTTTGAGAAGATTTTTTGAGTACAGACTGACCGAAATTCCCGCAGCGCTTGCATGACCGAATTCACTCGTGGCCAGGGTGTCCGCATGCGGTCCATGTGGAACCAGTTCCGCGCCGGAAAATAAGCTTGCCGCCTTTTTTTTTCCCCCAAAAAAACCAAGACCTCTGGTCCCAGGCTCTAAATTTTCATGTAAGAGTAAACATCTGAAGATTGAGCTTAACAGGTGAAAGCCAGAGAAAATAAATGCCGTAAACTTGATCCAGCCAGCACATAATCATATATGTGAGGTAGTATTTTGAGCGTGATCTTGAGTGTACACTTTTTTAGAGCCATTGTAAAGAGCATCACAAATCTGGTTCTTCAAAAAATTTGATATCATATAGATTGCCAAATTAATCAATAAGTTGACACTACCTTCAGCTCTTATTTGAAATTCAAAGCTAAATGAATGGTAAAGTGCTTGCCTTGCATTCGCTCCAAAACTCAGTTAGTAGGATCCAGTAATAATCATGGATATACAACCTCATAGACACATCTCTTTGAATAGCTTGCTGTTATAATTCTTTATCCACATTCATGGTTCACATATAGCGAGCAGTAGATTATGATATCTTGGAGCTGAAAAACGAACAACTTGTCAAAAATCCATCTCATGCCAATCTAGTCTGCTCAGCAGCATCCTTTCTTGATTAGTACTGATTTTCAGCTCTAACAATGGGGAGAAACTCGATGCATTCGCTCAAGGAAAGCCTGAAAGACTACAAAGACTACAAAGACCCGGCAAGAGGCTCATTGCTATCCAGCTCTACATATAGTTAGTGTTCTGTTCATCATCAACTAGCGCAGGTTCAATTCGGGGAGAATCTCCCTCATCACAATGAACTAGTAGTTAGTTATAGCAAACTCAACTTTCAAAACCAGATTCCATGACCTTCATGTCACCAATTGTCTCTTTTGCTGACACTGCTCCATAAGAAAGCATGAAGCCATCATGTAACTAACTAGTATCTTGAAGTGTCAGACACGTTCCATAAAAATTTTCTCTCATTGACATGGCTCATACCATTTTGGCATTTGCAATTTAACTTCTTCAAGATTTTTTTTTTTTTTTTTGTGATATAACTCGTTCATAAAACGCCTGGATTTGCAATGTTATTGCCCATCCACTGCGTTGTCAAACATGGTAGGAGTAACTGAAACGTTGTCCTCACGGAAGTGCCATCTTTGATTCTAGATCTATGTTAGCATTCAGTTCACAACATCTGCTTTACTTATACAGACATACATACCTTTGGATGCGGATCAAGTTTAAAGTATCATCTAGACGGATCAAAGCCTCTTGAGCCTTTTGGTTTTCAGAGGATGCCGTGACACACAGACTCAAGTACAGAAATGGCAACTCAACGATCAAACCAGGTCAATGCGCTATCTAAATAACTACCACTTCATCGGAGCGGTTGCTAGCAATGACTGGCCAAGCATATCCCACACTTACACTGCTAGTTAGGGTAAACAAAGGCTAGAGGATGAATTGGGCGGGATTATCATTCGAGAAAGGTGAAAAAAGAATAGATTTGCTCTATAATGTTCATCTGTAAACGTGTCAGAAGATCATTGGCATGTAAAACATTGCAAGCAAGTTTCTTTCTGTAATCAACATCATTAAAATCTTTTTAATATCTAGTTTTGATAATTTCATATGAATGCTTTCCGTGTATAAAGCCATTCTTTACGGAGATGGAGCAGCAGAATCACTAACAACCCATAGCTATGTGATAAGGTGGAAGCTGGAGCGGAACAACCAATATCCATGCACAGCAGGTGCTGTCCATATAAGGAAGGAGCCAGATAGACCCGGGGGTCTATGGTATATCACCTAATTTGGTTGTCATTTTGTGATTCTCTTTCCTTCTTTTGTTTTCGATTGTAGGAGAGTCAGGGTCTGAATCAGCTCCATGAGGTCAGCTAGTGTTCGGCCTCAATCTGCTTTGTCAAGAAAGATTTAGCACCAGGTCTTATACAACGATTTCTAGCAGTAAAAAGGTTCCTAACTTGCTCAGCCTTTGTGCGGACTTTGCAAAATGCGAATTTCTTCATTCCCTTGATTCGCATCGCCATTATAGGGTCTCTTGCTAAAGTATAGCCGTATTGGGCCAGCGTCATCTTAAACAGAATGCCCCGAGCCGTTTTGTTCAGGGATGTAGCGGGCCGTAGGGTGCCTAGATCCTGTACGTAAAAAAAAAAAAAAAATCTGAAACAGGGAATCCAGCAATCCTAAACTACTTGGAGAGAACAAAGGGGGAGCCAAGTTGGGTCGAGAAGAGGGAAAAAAGCACGGGCGTCACCGATTCGAATAGGTGAGCTGGACGCGTCTAGACGGTCGAAACATCGAGATATTAGTAGATTTGAAGATTAACTGACAGGGAGTGGCTGGAAGGTCCTGCAACTTGAATCGTATCAAAGCTTGTAGTTTCTGGTGCGTTGTTTATCCTCTTCCCGCGTCCCACGACGGCTGCAAAGTCGGTGAGTAAGAGGTGTTTCTCGACCGAGTTGAGTCGGTTTATCTCCATTGATCTCTCCCTCTGGTTGTCTGTGTGTGCGCGTACGTGTCTCTTCGTTCTTTTCTTTTTCTATTCTTTTTAGTCTCGGGAGGCGGATGGTCGGATATAAGCTTCATGTATCCGGGGGGAAGGGGAAGAGAGTCGACGGATCTTATTTGACGCGGAAGAAAGTGAGCAGGTAAAAAAGAAAGTAAATGAGATGAATAACAAAAAAAAAAAAAAAAAAAAAAGGTCCCAACAGGTCGGAAAAAGACGAACGAATTGGATACTTGGACTTGCAAGCCAAGTATTCAAATATTCGAGGTGCATGACAAAACAAAAAGGGAGGGAGAAAAAAGAAAAATATTTGAGCGCCGTAGGCGTGGTTCCTTGCTGTTGAATGAGTGATAATCGCCAAAACCCCGGGCCAGTTAAGGTGAGGAAACCGGGATTGTCCAAGCTCTGCCGTTTGTGAGATGGAGGGCAGTGAAGTGCATGGAGCAAGGGGCAAAGGGCAAAGAGGGAGGGAAATAAATAACAAAAAAAAAAAAAGAAAAAGAAATAAATGCTGCAGAGCGCACGGATCGAGCATCCGCGATACGAGGCCAGGCGGCTGTTAAAAAAAGAGAGAGAGAGAGAAGAAGAAGAAGAAGAAGAAGAAGAAGAAGAAGAAGAAGAAGAAGAAGAAGAAGAAGAAGAAGAAGAAGAAGAAGAAGAAGAAGAAGAAGAAGAAGAAGAAGAAGAAGAAGAAGAAGAAGAAGAAGAAGAAGAAGAAGAAGAAGAGGAAGAAGAAGAAGAAAAATAAAATAAAATTATCCTTGGTTTCGTTGCAGATGGTTTGTTTCTCGGGGGTGAAGAGAACCCCCATCCTCATCCAGGCGATGATTTCCCAGCGGCTAAGGCGTTATGTTGACCCTTGCAGCCCGCGTCATCAGGTGCGATCAGACAGCGGGTCTAAGCAGGGCAGGGCAGACTGGCCAACAGAATATCAATGGGTAGGAAGAGAGAGGATGCATATGCGTGTGAGAGAGAGTGTGTGGAATAAAGTCAAGACACGGTTCCAGATGTTCAAAGGAAGACAAGAGAATAAGAGAAGAGAAAATCACTTTCCCGAGGTTTACCACCCCCGGACAATGCCTAGAACAGGAGGGGGGGAAGGGCCTTGGTCCTGGGATTTTAGGGCTTGGAGTTAGGGCTGGGCTAGGCCTAGACTTGCTTATCTCAGGGAGGAGGAGAGAAGTGGTTTGTTCCCTATCTCACACCCCCCCCCCCTCTCTCTCTGTGTCTCTCTCTCGTTATCTGTTTCTTTTCTCTCTCTCTCATTAATCCTGTCTCTACTTGTTTCTGTCTCACCTAATTTTTTTGGATGGACAACCAGAAACGGTAAATGCTGTGATCCTCGTCAAGAACGGGAGAGACCAGGGAGCTATGGGAGTACCCTGTGAATGCAAGGCACCGCCCACCAACTGCGACTGAAGAGAGA
Organism: Amauroascus verrucosus; assembly: GCA_001430935.1. Taxonomy (NCBI): domain Eukaryota; kingdom Fungi; phylum Ascomycota; class Eurotiomycetes; order Onygenales; family Onygenaceae; genus Amauroascus; species Amauroascus verrucosus. Next base: position 96,235 of record LJPJ01000709.1, read on the forward strand.
CATGACAGGAGGAGGGGGTGGCTGATGAGAAGAGAGAGGAGGGGGAGGGAGGAAGTTGAAGAAATATTTTGGATTGGTCTCCCGCAGGTTTCCGATAAGTAGAGATGAAGAATTAGGTTGAGGGAAGGGTGAAGGAAGTTAGGTTAAGTTAGTTGGTTGGTGGGACTTTTGTTGATTAGTTAATTACATGCAACCGTGCGTGAGTCTGTGCTTTTGCCGGGGATGTTTGTGTACCATGTAGGATGCAGGATGTACAGCATAATGTTAAGTAGGAATCTGAGACAAATAGAAAAGCAAAGAGAGAGATAGAGATAGAGATAGAAAGAGAGAGAGAGAGAGAGAGAGAGAGAGAGTGTGTGTGTGTGTGTGTGTGTGGTGTATGTTGAGAAGCCGCCCGTCTCGTGGACATGTGGCGGCAAGATAGATCTGCCAAAACGAGCAACCGAGTTGACAATGAAAAGAAGAAGAAGAAGAAGACGACGAAGACGAAGACGAAGACGAAGGAGAAGAGAGATCGTAAATGCATGCGAAGTGATCCATTTCGATCTTCTGCATGACTTGTTGCTCCATCGTACATATGTCTCCGAGTAACTACTAGTGAGCGATGAAGTGATTTGGAGGTTGTCTGTCTAGAGGGGTCTTCTCTCTGCGTCTCTTGGGTCTTTTGTGACCAAAACGTTCTAGATCGCTGGGCAATTCTGGTTCCACACACACTCGCTCAAGGGTTTCGATGTTCTCGTGCCTCATCCCTGGGAAACTCCCACGGCGCAGTGCTGGGGTGAACACGCTCTCTTTCTCTCTTCCCCTGTCTGCTCTTTCTACTTATCCACGTATCCCTCTCGTCATATCCTATCACCCAACGCTTGTGTTTGTGGAAAAAGAAAAGAGAGAGGGAAGAAAAAGCAAAAACGAAGGAAAAAGAAAACATAATCGTGCTCATGCATGATGTGGCATGGTTTCTCTCTCTCTCACTCACGCACACACACTCACACTCGCACACACACTTTCTAAATTGACATTCAAGTGGAAAAAGCAAAAGAATAATAGCTCCATTTAAATTCTTCTTCTTATCTGCTTCTCTCTGTCGTCTCTCTCTCTCTCTCTCTCCCCCCCCCCCCCCCCCCCCTTC